>JADRCD010129160.1:17925-43526 GCA_019843815.1 Montemys delectorum | reverse complement strand
AGGTCATTTCCCTCGGTCAAGGGGCCAGGGAGCCCAGAATGGGTGTGTATGTGTCCTAAAAAAAATGGACAATTTCGAGCCAAAATAAGACCTTGAAGTTCAGCAAAAAGGGGGGAAGCATTAGTAGTGGGTTTTATAAAGGGAACAGTCTCTAATAAGGGTACTGACTGGGCCACATAAGAACTATCTGTAAAAAGGTTAAAGGACTGATTAGGAAAGGCCTTAAAGACCTGGACAACAGCCACCAGTTCGATCAATTGAGCTGAGGAAAGGTTGGTCTGAAACCTCACGGTTTGCCCATTTGCCCTAAAGGCGGCAGTCCCTGATGAGGAACCATCTGTAAAAATCACAAGAGCCTGAGGGATAGGCGTATTTTTAGTAATTTTGGGAAAAACAACAGCCTGATGTTCAAGAAACTGGATAAGTTTATCGGAGGGATAATGATTATCTATCTTCCCTGGGAAAGAAATACAATTAATGGCCCAATCATCTGAGGTTTGGAGCAGCCATTGAACTTGAGCAAGATCATAAGAACAATGATAGAATCAGGATCTTTACCAAATAATTTTAACGAGGCCTCCCTCCGCAGCTTAATAACTTGAGCAATCAGGGAGGGGTAGACCGAAAGAACCTTGAGGGGGTGGCTGGTAAGTGAAGCCAATACAAGGGCTTAGTCTGCCACAACACTCCCGTGGGTGCCAATTTAGTGGGCAAAATTAGTAGCCACAATTGCAATTTTGGATCATAATAGGAGATTGTTTATGACTGGATGGCCTTCTCAACGCGTACAAGGGCGGATGCGGCCTGAGGGGTCAATATTCTTGCAGAGGAAGGATCTGAATCTCCTTTAAGAATATCAAAGAGGGGCTGTTAAATATGTTTTTAGGCCCCCGGTTGGGGAAGGGTGCAAATTTACAACTCTTCCTTGTGACTCTGATGCCGGTCCATTAACAGGGCTCATGTCTATGACTACTGATTTGACAGAGGGTGTACGGGAGAGGGGTCTAAGGCAGTTTTCAGTAACTGCCAGAAGTTGCTGTCTATCGAGGTCATCACTGGCAGCCTCAAGGATATCACAAATGAGGCCCCAATAAGAAAAAACGGTGGAGGGAATAGCATCAGGACATTCCTTGTAAGCCTATCATTAAGCTCTCGGCCCACCCTTTGCCACCTTTTTGGGCTTATATTCGGCCCATCTATGATAAACCATGGACAAGTCTGATCCACAAATATAAAAAATTTTATAAGGTCTTTCTTTTTAACTCTGATTCCTCTCTCCCTGAGGGAGGCCTTCAAATCCTTAATGAAAGCTGCCTCTTTTGACATTGCTGGCCCATTTCTATGAGACGGAAGAATCTTTGCTTACCGTTCGCTGGTCCCCGTGAGCGGTGGTAGGACCGTAGTGTGGGTGGTGATCTCTGTCTCCGGAGCTCCACTTATGTGTTCCGTCTGGCAAGCGTCCGTACTTCGGGGTCCCTGTTCTGGGCGCCACTGCCCCGGCCCGCGGGGCGAGTAATTAACCAGGGTCCGAAGGGGACTGAGCCTGAAAGAAACGGGCGAGAGAGAGGAACGAGGCCAAGCAAAAACGGTTGTCAAAGCCTAACTTTACTTCAGAAGGGCAGGGCAATTATACTTGCAGAGCAAGGAAGCGGTAAGAGGAAGTGGGGTGGGGGGGTGTATGCCTGGCTTCACACCTGGCCGGAGCGGAAGCGTTGACAAAACATTTTATGGTTTTTCCGAGAACACTCCATGGTTCCTCGGAGAATAGACTGTTACTCAGATAAGGTCAAATTCTCAGGGACAACAGGGACACTCTGACCCTGACACTTTATTACCTCTGTATGTGGAAAGTGATATTAAGTATAAAAGAATAAACCAGAATAAGTGAGTGATAAATTTACCCCTTTGTCAGATAATCAAGGTAAACAAACTCAAAAAAATCCAACAAAATCACAGATACATCGTAAGTAAAAATTATGACTGGCATGTAAGGCATAGATCGACTAAATACAGTAAAATCTCAAATAACAAGAAGAATTGATAATCTGTAAAAGATGCATGTGTGTACATACTGAAAGACAAAGTTATGACCCAGGGGATTGGGATATTGGACACATATTAGTACATAGAAAAAGACATCCTGATGTCCATTTCACATTATAGTACTGGCAATAAGTGAAACAAATTAAAACGACAATGTGAAGTCATTATATAAATTACATCACATATGTTCAAATCTCTGTGAGTAATACATTTGTGAAGGATTTAAAGTCTTCTGGACATTGTAATAAAACTCAGTATGAACGTTCAAGTAGATTTTTGTCATATCTGTGTTGGGTTTCTCACTGGTACATGTGGGCACCTTTTCTACTGGCAAGGATGCTGTTTGTCAGTGCTTGTCAGGTCCAGTAGATTATAGATGACTTATGAGTTTAGCATACTTTCCAAAGACAAATAAAAATGAATGCTTAAATAGTGTATATCCATTTTATGTTTCTCAATCAGCTCCTGTTTGAGAAGTTATCCTTAGGTATCTTAGGGAAATAACTTCTTTCCTGTGAGTTATCATACTTCAGTGTGAGGAGGGAAGTGGTGGTTTACCTAATGCCTAATAGCAGTATCAAGAAATCCTTTGATGTCCTGCCACATTGTCTGTAATCCATTGTTTGAAACTGTTTCTTAGGATTAAAGGGTTTCACATGTTTTTAAATTTTACCAGTTTTTAAGGTGAAAAAAAAAATGCTTGTAGTGGTAATTTTAGTCCATGTGCTTGATCCAAAAACTCATCATCCCACATTCTAGGCTTCTTATATTTTGTCTTGAGAAGATCCATGCTCTAGTAAGTTCTTGGGCTTTTACCAACCACATATTTTCCTTCAGGTATCTGCTTTATGTCTGGTTCTGTCTCTTCAAAGGAGAAAATGGTTTCTCCCAGCAGCTACTACAATTCGAGGAATATTAACAATAGGATCCCCGTGAACTGACCTTGTGCATACACCAGATCAAGAATTCTCCTCAATATCTACTTCAGGAACTTTTCGGTGGGGTTGCCCTGGCATCCTGTTCTAATATAGTGTGTGATTGTACTTAATTGAGTAATTATTTGAGCTTTTATTTTTATCTGTACATCTTTGTCCATATGTCCTTTTTACTTCATGCTTATAAGTGTTGCCTTAGTTAGAATTTCATTGATATAAAGAACCACCATGACCAAGGAAACTCATATAAAATGAAACAATTAATTGGGGCTAGCTTACAGTTTCAGAGGTCCAGTCCATTGTCATCATGGCAGAATGCATGGCAGTGTGCAGCAGAGGTGGTGGTGGAGGAGTTGAAAGTTGTACATCTTTATCCAAAGACGGCCAGGAAAAGACATTTTATGCAGCCTGAAGGAGGATCTTTTAGGTACTGGATGGAGCTTGAGCACTAGGAGACCTCAAAACCTGGCTGCACAGTGATACATTTCCTCCAACAAGGCCATAGCTTCTAATAGTGCCACTAAGCATTTGCAAACCACCACAAGCTTCTACCAAACATTAGGCTTTCATGCCTATTTACATAAAATAATGAAATAACTAGTGGGGATTATTTCATCATTTTTCCATGTAAAAGTTGTTTAATGGAAGGTATACATGTTAGAAAATAATCAAATGCTATATAGAATATAAAAGTCAATATGGTATTTATATATAACTTCATGCTTCATGGGTCTCTTTATTAATATAGACTGAAAAAATTTCAAACGTAGAGTTTGCAGGAATTTATGTGTAGAGGGCATGTCCATAAAAGTTTTCAAGGTAATATTAGCCTCATTTAAAATTTTCCCTTTACTTTTAATTTTTCCTACATTCATAAACAGAACTTAGCTATGCAAAAGCAAACAATAATGATGGTCTTCTTATATTTACAGGTATAGGTAGTTATACATATGAGATTTGGGATGCCTACAGAAAATTAAACTGTATGCATGTATATCCCGAAACCTAACAATAGTCTCTGTGTCATTCTCCTCTTACACTTACTTTAGTGGTATAGATAGAAGCCCATGGTGTGAGAATTCTGAGCTAAAACAATTTATCTCTGTTCTAGATCTTTTTTCTGTACTATTAGCACAAGCAACAAATCGAAGCAAATGAATAGGGTCATTTTCGTATAAGTTCACTCACTGTTCTATTAGTCTTATGTTTACTAAGTGTGTGTAATTGTTCTTATTACATGTACAAGAGAGAAGTACAGTTGAATCTTTGTCTCATGTAATGAATAATTTGTAAAAGTATTATGACCCTTTTTTCACAATTCCTGCCCTAAATGTGGTGCCAGTGAAGATAGAACTTGTAGCTTTTGCATTGCTTTATTCCATAGCAACAGAAATGCTATTAATGAGAATAAATGCTTATACAAATGGTTGTGATAAGCTCTGTACATTGAATCAGAAACCTCATGAGATACTTGTTTGAGTGATAATCTGGATATGTTAATGTTTACCATGCAAGGATTTCACTAAGTATTTAACAAGAACTGTCTATAAGCTACCAACAAGCCTGCAAAGTGTTATCATGATCAATATTTTGTCATTGACTAAACCTCAGGAAAAAAGTTGGTAAAGACCACATTTTAAAAGCAAGATTTCCACTAAAGCTTGATTATATTGAATCTTTCAGTTTATACACTGAAATCTATTGTAGTATATACACTTTAATGGAATATTCAGATAACGTTTGTGTTCAGTGAAGTGTTTGTGGGCACATGTTATGTACATATTAACATATTCATAATCACAAGATATAAAATATGTTATTCTTATGATCTGCATACATAATATGCTTCTTCACATATTTAATAAATATATGCCTTTTGGAATGAGAAGTGAAATTACATAAAAATGAACCTATGCATTTTATAATCTATTTATAATCTTCTCTCCCTTTTAAAAAATTTATTCACTTCACACCCCACTCACTTTTTCCCCTTCTAGTCCTCCTTCTATCTTCTCTCCACCCCTTCCTCACCTCGTCTGAGAAGGTGGGGTCTCCCCTTGTCATCCTTCACTTGGGCACATGAAGTCTCTTCAGGGCTAGACACATCTTTTCCCACTAGACAAGGCAGTCCAACTAGAAGAATATATCCCATGGTCAAGCAATAGCTTTTGGGACATACCCCTGCTACAGTTGTTTGAGTTCCACAAGAAGGCCAACCTGCTCATCTGCTACATATGTGGGGGTAGGCCATGTATGCTCTTTGGATTGTGGTTCTGTCTAGAAGCTCCATCTTAATCTCAATTGGCAACATCTACCCAAAATATCTCTCCATAGTCAGCTTCTAGAGCAGGTAGGATTTTATATCTCTAACAGAGATGACCACAATTGTCAGAACAAGTCTTCATGAGAACTGGCCACTAATACTTATATGATTCTTCTCTAATCATATTCTGATGCACTTTTATTATTCTAATGACAAGCATCATTCCTTCCTCTATTGCTTATAGTATGAGCCTTATCACTGGGATGGACACAACTATTTAAAATGCTCTCATTATATGTGACACCATTGGGTGGTATGGCACTAAGGGGTATACATCTTCACTCTGTTTATTTGTAATAAATGGTATGCTTTCTGAAGTAGGATCTACAGATAATATAAAGTGGTGCTTGTGAAACATGGTTCTGTTAGGTCAAAACAGAAAATGAACATTAAGTAAAATATACACTTGGTAAAGCCACATATTCATGGAGATCTTAATGAGTTCGAAATTTACAAAAGTGCTTCCTATACTTTTCATTTTCTATTCTTATTTTTGTCTTTCAAATGCTAAACTCCTATTTTATTTACCCCAAGTGTTTTTCATTGTCTCTGAAATGTGAAATCTTAAAGTCAGAAGGAAGAGATGAGAGGGCAAACCAAAGTGGAAGGCAGAGAGATAATTTAAGGAACCACTGGAGTTCTCTAATAAACATGACCCATTGCTGTTGTCAGTGAGAATTCAATGATCATTAGCATCACCATTCCAAAAGAAAAATTACCACAACTCCATCCATCAAATCAATATCTGCACAGAGGAGAGAACTATCATAGATTGTAATCAGTAAGCTGCTCAATACATTGTCTGAAGTTTTAAAGCCACATTAATCAGATCCTTATTTTACTGATATTAATGAAAAATATTCACCAATTACATTGAATATTCACCTTTGTCATTTCGAAGATATATTTAGAAACATCCAATCATAAACCTGACTTACAATAATAAAAAGGTAAGGGGAAAGCATGGGGTAATGTTTACATAGCTCCTGTGCAGGATTTATTATACAAAAGTTTATAATGTATGAATTAAAAACATGTGAAGCTAAGGGAAAATTATATTATTGTGATGAAAATGATACAGTAAGTATTGTTATGTCATCATGGATAAATTCTCCCTCTCAATGAATCTACTTGTGTTCTGATACATATTTCTTTTATTCCGTTCATTGAATTCACTTAATATACACAAAAGAGAATTTTCAGTTTTTTACACATTCTGTTTTCATCAAATTTCAAAAGTTGATTCAGAATGTGCTGGCAGAACTTGCTTAGTGAAGAGGTAATCTGACCTTAACGGTTTGCCTAGCCTAAATTTTCATGTAAACACAGAAGCCTCAGCACCTTCCTCTATAAAGTTGGTACAAATTCTGCTTTTTCTTTTAGCTGAACTAACTTTTGCAGAGGGCTAGTTACATTCTTGCTGAGCACAGGAATAGATATAGAAAAAACATATAAGGAAGAAATTGCATCTTTCAAATAATTTATAAATATCTAGTAATATTATATACCAGCACTAAAATATTGAAAGGGGTGACACAAGATATTGTGTGTTAGCAGACATTTGTAGGAAAGGGTAGAATATGATTATATGTTGAATGTAGTTATGTAGAAATAATTGGGCTATTATATTAAACTGTGTCCTTGGTACTCATCAGTTGAAGAAAAAGGATTTGAACATGGATTTATGTTGTTTTTTCTTCCAGGTTGCCAAACTTCTCAAAATAGTGACTCTACCTGGGTATAGTATATTAAAATGCTTACATTTGGGAGTCTGTACATCTCAGAGAGGAGGGGAACTGCATATTGAAACTACAGTACTTGGCCTCTGACCCTTAGCAGTTATATATTGGAATTGAATGACACTTGAGATTTATGAAATTGGATTCATTCATTTTTCATTATGAGATAGAAATGACCCTGTGAGGATGTCATGGAACCTTTAGGCAGTGGAGCGCCACTGGAGAATGGGGGTTGCTGGAGGCTATGTTTCTGAGTTATAGCATGGCTTTGGTTCTAGACCAATTGTTTCTTGGTCTGTGGAATGTAAGAAACCATCCCCATGCCCTGTAATGAGATCCACAGCCACCATGAACCCTATCAGACCTTCCCTTCCATGATGGAATGTTCACTCTCAAATTACGAGTCAGAATATGTCCTTTCCCCTGTTTGTACTTCTTTCAGATGCTTCATCAGAAAGACCAAAATAATAATGAAAGTATGATGATTTAGCATCCATAAAGAAAGTTGGTCACAACTCTGATGGAGTTACAAAGAATTTGTCATTGCAATTGCTCTAAGTTGGAGCTTAGAACCAATAGGTGTGGAAGTTAGTGACAGTGGTACTGACAAATGTAACCATAGTGTGACAAAAAGCCTACCTTTCCTAGCTTTCTCTTACCTTTCATTTGAGCAGCTACTGGATCATATAATAGAAAGATGACATCAGAGAATCAATGGTTAAAATGCTGTCTCTAATGTCAGGAAGAAGATGTGAGAAGTATATGTGTGTGTTAAGATCTGGAAACCTTTGATGGTCATTTTTACTACGTTAATTCTACCAATCCATGAGTGTGGGAGATCTCTCCATTTTCTGAGATCTTCGATTTCTTTCTTGAGATTTGAGGTTACTGTCATACAGGTCTTTCACCTGTTTAGTTAGAGTTACTCAAAGATATTTTATATTATTTGTGGCTATTGTGAAGGAAGTTGTTTCCTTAATTTCTTTCTCAGCCTGTTTATCCTTTATATAAAGGAAGGCTACTGATTTATTTAAGTTAATTTTTTATCAGGCCACTTTGCTTAAGTTGTTTATCAGCTGGAGAAGTTCTCTGGTAGAATTTTTGGGGTAGAATTTGGCAGGCAAATGGATGGAACTAAAAACCATCATCCTGAGTGAGGTAACTCAGACTCAAAAGTATGTGCATGGTATGTACTCACTAATAAGTGGATATTAGAAAAGAAAAAGTACAGGATACCCAACATTTAGTCCACAGAACTCAAAAAGTCCAACAAGCTGAAGTGACTAAGTGAGGATACCTCAGTTCCACTTGGGAGAGAGAAGAAATCAGTCACAAGTGGGGAGGGAGAAAGAAACCTGATTAGGAAAGTGGACAGAAGATGGGGAGTGAAGGGGAGAGGGGAATCTGATCTGGTATTGGGTGTGGGGAAAGGACTTTAGTCTTTTTGAGGGCCAGCAGAATGAATGGAAGCAGGCAACCTCAGGAAATAGTAGGTTGAGTGGACCCTCCAGAATGCACCAGAGACCTAGGAGGTAAGAAACTCTTAGGAATCAAAGGGAGGGATCTTAGATGAAATGCCTGACAGTAGGGAGAGGGAATTTATAAAGTCCACCTCCAGCAGGAAGACAGGGCATCAAGTGAGGGATGGGTTACCATCTCACAGTCATATCTCTGACCCATAATTGTTTCTCTCTGAAAGAATTACAGGGATGGAAATGGAAAGACACCTGAGGAAAAGAAGGTCCAGAAACAGGCCCAAATTGGAGCCCACCTCAAGAGGAGGTCCCAATGCCTTACACTATTACTGAGGCTCTGGAGTGCTCACAAAAAGGGACCTATCATGACTGCCTCCAAAAGACCCAACAAGCAGCTGAAAGAGTCAGATGCAGATATTTGCACCTCCAGGATATTCACACATTCTCACTCTGTATTTTTCAGTTTAAATGCTCTAGTAAATTCTACCCTCCATTCATATCTCTATCAAGTTTGACTATATGAAGAACAGTTTGAATGCTAAAATATAAATGAGATTGAGCTGATAAATATTGTTTAAGTGTAGAAGTCAAAGAGAAAGAGTTAAATAAACACCCTGTGTGATGGACATAATAGTATTCATAAGCATAGGTTTCCATTTTTTATTTAAGATTGAAAGAAGGAGGTCAAGGCAATGGTTCAGTGCACAAAAGGTTTGCTGTGGATGCATGACCATCTGACAACACAGGATCTCAAGAACCCATTTAATGCCATGTAGTTTTTATTACGTTGCTCTGTTGTAGAGCTTGAAGTCAGGGATGGTGATTCTCCCAGCTGTTCTTCTGTTGTTAAGAATTGTTTTCGCCATTCTGGGTTTTTTGCCTTTGCAGTTGAATTTGAGAATTGCTCTTTCCGTGTCTATGAAGAATTGTGTTGGGATTTTGATGAGGATTGTGTTGAATCTATAGATTGCCATTGGTAGGATGGCCATTTTTACTATGTTAATTCTGCCAATCCAAGAGCATGGAAGTTCTCTCCATTTTCTGAGATCTTCGATTTCTTTCTTGAGAGACTGGAAGTTATTATCATACAGATCTTTCACTTGTTTGGTTAGAGTTACCCCAAGATATTTTATATTATTTGTGGCTATTGTGAAAGGAATTGTTTCCCTAATTTCTTTCTCAGCCTGCGTATCTTTTGTATAAAGGAAGGCTACTGACTTATTTGAGTTAATTTTATATCTGGGCAATTTGGTGAAGTTGTTTATCAGCTGGAGAAATTCTCTGGTAGAATTTTTGGGGTCACTTATGTATATTATCATATCATCTGCAAATAGTGATACTTTTATTTCTTCTGAAAGAGTCAGATGCAGATATTTGCACCCAACAAATGGACAGAAGCACCTGACCTCTGATTTTGAATGAGGGAAGGCTGAAAGAAGCCGAGGAGAAGAGTGATCCTGTAAGAGGACCAGCAGTGTCAATTAATCTGGACCCCTGAGATCTCTCAAATACTGGACTACCAAACAGACAGAATATACCAGCTGATATGAGGACCCCAACACACATAAAGTAGAGGACTTCTGAAAGACCCCCAGAGTAGGGGAGACCCTCACTCAAGTCTTGGGACGACACGACCACCCAATAACTCACGAGAGACTGATCTTGATACAACAGCATGAGGTTTATTCAGGAGAAGCCAGATCTGGGGTCAAACATGTAACTAGTAGGCCAGAGGAGTTTGACCCGAAGCACAAGGAACAAGGGGTATTTAAAGAGAAAAACCACAAACTAGGGGGAGTGAGAGGGAATTCCAACCCAAGGTATTCAGTCAGTTAGGGAGGGGAACATATTCATTGTAGGAATGTAATTTTCATGTACCTATCTGCAGGGTGGAGAGCCTCGTGAACCAGTTGACCTTCATTCCTAGTTTTGCCCTCATTGTAGTTCAGCCAGGAGGGGCTGGTCTCAGAAACCAGAGCCCTGAGGCTCTGAGTTAAGCCAAGTTCCTGGAACCAGAGCTCTGAACTGGCTGACCTGCATTCTTAGTTCTGCTCAATCTGCTAGGGGTCATCAAAGCTTATTTTTATATCTTTCATATTTTTCACTTCCAGGTTTGTATTCATTCAGAGATGATGCACCTAACCCTCAAGAGACTGGAGGCCTCAGGAAGTTTAGAAGTCAGGTGGAGTGGGGGCATCCATGTGAAGAAAAGGGGATGGTGAGGACATGTGGGATGTGGAGCAGTCAGAGGCTGGATGGGGGAAGTGGAGAATGGAATATGGAAGTGTAAAATTAAATTAATTTAAAAATATTTTTAATAACAAAAAAATAGGTAAAAAAAACAAAAAGAACCTATTTAAAAGTCTGACAAGTTGAGGAATCAGTTGCTCCCAAGATGGGAGCCAGGAGGAAAGACTTTGTCACCTGAAGCTCAGTGACCAGTTGACATAGTGTGTGGAATGACAAGCAAGAAATCTTGTTTCGAATGAGCCAAGAAGTGAGGACCTATGTTAGGGTGTCCTGTGACTTTCATACATATACTATATAGCAAAAGGAGCCTAGCACACATGATAATATGTATGTATAGGTCCATATACACATAAACCATACAAATGCACATATATTATTTTAAAACCAACAATGAATAGCTCTTCAAAATAACAGTTAAAAGGAGAACATATTCCTTTTCTAGATATTTCTTATATCATACTGACATTCTAGATGAAAATTAACACATGACATTTCTATCTGCAATTTTTATTCTTTTATTCTGCATCTTTGATATTATGTAACCACTGTGTCAAGGAAAGCCAATCATTTCAGAAATGAAACTGTCCTGCAGTTTCACTAACCAGGTTCTCTCTCGACTGAAGGGAGAAGAAAGACCTGAAACACAGAGTTCAAGAACAAAAGTACGCGGAGCCAAGTTGCGTCCTAATCAAGGCTTTGAACTTTACTTTTTGGGGTTCAGTATTTATAAGTACACAGGGAAAGCAAAAACTGGAGATCTAGGTTACAGTGACATTTGCATAACGTAAACAATTCGGGAGGAGTCAGGAAAGAGTCAGGGAAGCCAAATTGCCTGATGTGCTTGTTCTTGAGGGCGGTGGCTCCAGGTGTCCCTCAGGTCTTGGCTCTGGGGAGAGGTTGGAGGCGCAGCCCACAGTGGGGGAAGAGGTCAACAGCAGATATCCTCAGGCGGTCAGTTTCCAACAATGTCCTCAGTCAGCAGATAAGCCAGCCAGCAGGAGTACCTTCCTTTGGAATCCCCGAAGGCAGAACTCAGGGCAGTGGGCCTTTGTTTAAGCACAGCAGGCATGAGTCTCCAGTTGCAAGCTCCAATATTTCGGAGTTGAGGCAGGAAGGGAGGGACCCAACAAGAGACTCTTTTCTAGCTACACAGAACGGTTCACCATTGTAAATCCAGGAGGTATATGGACGAATGAATTCTGGTGGCCAGAACTTCCCATGTTCCTGAGATGTTATTCTAATTGTTTTCAAGAATTCCTTGTATGACATTCTATCTCTCTCCTTACAAGCCTTTACCTCACCAGTAATCTTACATGCTTTCCTTACTGCATGACTGAATGACAAGGGCTTCTAAAGTGACTTCTGCATTGTATGCTACTTGTAGTTATTACTGCTCAATAGAGTGAATATATCTCCCAGAAAATAATTTACTGTTTGGGGGTTCATTTTATTTTTTTCCAGAAACAACTTTACTTGACATAACATAAATTATGGCCTTTATCTGACCGGGAAAATATTGTGATTCTAAATGATTTTTATTTTGTTTTTTTTTCTATTTTTAATTTAAATTACACATAATTTAAATTCATTGACATGAAATTGTCAATGAAATTGACAACTGTTAATTTACAAAGTATCATTAGAAGGATTTTACATTTCTATTTGTTTCGATATTAAGCTTAGAAAAATAAATGCATCACATAATATTATATTCACAGTTACTTTGCCTTTAATTAAATTAATAATTAAATTAATAATTATCATAATTGTGTTACAAATCCAATTATTGTATTTTTGGTACATGAGACACAGGTGATGGGTAGTAATTTAAATATGCCTCACCCCATCCACAATAGTTGGATAATTTTGTATGATAGTCCTGCAAAAAAGAGTCTGATGATAATACTCTTTTATGTATCAACTGTTCTCCTAGCACCTTGGTTCCATTTTAACCATTATTTCACACTATTTAAATACAGGATCCTTCAAAGCATATGCATCCCTAAACTACCCGGATGAGAATGCCTTGGTGATTTAAAATATACTGCCCTTAGAAACTCTCAGTAGAAAGAAAGGAGAACTAAAAAGGAGCACAGTATGACATATTGCTTGTAATTTTTGCAGATTTTTTTGATTGATAAAGTAAAAACGTTTATAACTATAGACAGGTCTCCACTTTTTTCTTAAGAGAAATCTTCCAATAGTAATCACACAGAATCTTGAAAAATAATTTCACTCCCAATTCCTATGAGCAACTGATACCTTGATACTGTGGCAGTAAACTTTTGAAAATACTACATCCTATGTTAAAAAAGAACTTTTCTTGTAATATATAAGATTCTGACCAATAAACGATACTAGCTTCTTTCCATTTCAAAAACATTGTTTTTGTCTTGACAGGTTTATCTCCAACTAGAAATAGGTGGTTCAGGGATTCACATGCACCAACATACCAATATGTTGTTTTTTTGTTTTTGTTTTTTTTTTTTTACTTATTTGCTTTACATCCTTCTTACTGCCCCTTTCCTGTTCATCCTCTCCCACAGTCCTTCCCCACTCCCACTTCCCTTTCTACTCTGAGCTAATGAGGGATCCCCTGGGTATCCCCCAACCCTGACACATCAAATCTGCAAGGCTAGATGCATTTTATCCCAGTGAGGTCAGACAATGCAGCCCAGCTAAAAGAATATATCCCAGGGACAGGCAACAGCTTTTGGGATAGCCACAACTTTAGTTCAGGACCCACATGAAGAGTGAGCTGTACATCTCCTAAGTATGTTGGGGAGAGGGCCCAGGTCCATCCCATATATGTTCTTTGATTGATGATTCAGTCTCAGAAAACCCCAATGGTCCAGGTTAGTTGACTCTATTGTCATTCATGTGGAGTTCCTTTCCCATTAGGGGTCACAATCCTTCTTCCTGTTCTTCCACAAGAGACCCCAAGCTCCATCTCCTGTTTGGCTGTAGGTTTCTTCATTTTTCTGAGTCAGCTGCTCTGTTGAGCCTCTCAGAAAACAGCCATGTTAGCTCCTACCTGCAAGGATGAAAGAGTACCATAAATAATGTCAGGATCTGGTGCTTGCCCATAGGATAAGTCTCAAATTGAACTGGTTATTGGTTGGTCATTCCCCTAGTCTCTGCTCTGTCCCCTGTTCCTGCATATCTTGTAGAAAGGAGAGAATTTTTGGTTAAAAGTTTAGTGGGTGGGTTGGTGTCCTGCTCCATTGGAGTTCTTGCCTGGTTATAGGAGGTTTCCTCTTTAAGTTTCATATTTCCAATGCTGTCTAGTCACAGCTAAATTCACCCATCCTTCAGTGTCTCCATTATCCCAAGTCTCTGTTATTTCCTGGAGATTTCCCACACCTCCCCAACCCTGTCAGTTGCAGATTTCATCTGACAATTTCTCCTGTTCCTCCAAACATATAATCATGAATCCCTCTCGATTATTTTCCCCAGCTCCTCTCTCACTCAGTTCTCTCCCTCCATCTATCTGCCTATTATGACTTTTATTTTGCCTTTTAATGTAAGATTCAATCATCCTCAATTGTGCCTTCCTTCTTGTTTAGCTTCTTTGGGTATGTGGAATATAGCATGGGTATACTGTATTTTATGGCTAAATCCACTTATAAGTGGGTATATACCATGCATGCCCTTTTGGAACTGGGTTACCTCACTCGGGATGATATCCTCAGGTTCCAACCATTTGTCTGCAAAATATGTGATGTCTTTGTTTTTAATAACTGAAAAGTACTCCATTGTATAGATGTACCACATTTTCTTTACCCATTATTCAGTTGAGAGACATCTAATTTATGTCTAGTTTTTAGCTACTCTGAATAAAGTTACTATGAACATAGTTGAGTAAGTGTCTTTGTGGGATGGTGGAGCATCTTTTGGGTATATATCCAAGAGTGGTATAGCTGGGTCTTGAGGTAGAATTATTCCCAGTTGTCTGAGAAAATGCAAAATTTGTTTCCAAAGTGATTGTATAATTTGCACTCTCTCCATCAATGGAAGAGTGTTCCCTTTGCTCCACATGCTTGCCAGCATGAACTATCTTTGTTTTTTCTCATGAACATTGATGCAAAAATACTAAATAAAATACTCACAAACTAAATCCAGGAACACACCAAAATCAACGTCCATTATGATCAAGTAGACTTCATCCCAAGGATGCAGAGATGGTTCAATACACAAAAGTCCATCAATATAATCCACCATACAAACAAACTGGAAGGAAAAATCACATGAGCATGTCATTACATGCAGAAAAAGCCTTTGACACAATCCCAAACTCATTTGTGTTAAAAGACTTAGATCAGGAACACAAGGCACATACCTAAACATAACCAAAGCAATAAGCAGCAACCCAATAGTCAACATCTAACAAAATGGAAATGATAAATGGGCCGAGAAAAAAAGTTAGGGAAACAACATCCTTCATAACAGTCACAAATACTATAAAATACATTAGTATAACTCTAACCAAGCAAGTGGACTATGTTTATGACAAGAACTTCAAGTCCATGAGGAAAGAAATTGAAAAAGATATCAGAAGATGGAAAGATCTTCATATTCATGGATAGGTAGGATTAACATAGGAAAAATAGCCATGGCCACCTTACCAAAAGCAATCTATAGATTCAGTGTAAACTCCTTCAAAATTCCAACACAAGGTTTTTATAGACCTTGAAAGAGCAATTTTCAACTTCATATGGAAAAATAAAATATGTAGAATAACCAAAACAATCTTGAACAATAAAAATCTTCTGTTGGTATCATCATCCCTAACCTTATGCAGTACTAAAGAGCAATAGTAATAAAAACTGGTATTGGTACAAAAACATAGACATTGATCAATGTAATTGAACTGAAGCCTCAGAAATAAATCCAAACACCTATGGACACTTGACCTTTAATGAGATGCTAAAATCATACAATGGAAAGAAGAAAACATTTTCAACAACTGTTGTTGGTTGAATTGGATGGGTACATGTAGAAGAATAAAAATAGATCCATACTCATCACACTGCACAAACTTCAACATAAACTGGGGACACTAAATCTCATAGAAGAGAAAGTAGGAAACACCCATGAGTGCATTGCTATAGGAGACAATTTCCTGAACAGAATACCAATAGCTCAGGCTCTAAGATCAACCACTAATAAATAGCACTTCATGAAACTGAGATGCTTCTGTAAGGCAGACACTGTCAAAAGGACAAAATGGCAGCAGCCTACAGACTGGGAAAAGATCTCCACTAACCCTACATCTGACAGAGCTCAAGAGGTTAAGCACCAACAACCTAAATAACCCAATTTAAAAATTGGTACAGGGTTAAGTGGAGAACTGATGAATCTCAACAGAAGAATCTCAAATGGCAGAGAAAAACTTAAAGAAATTGGGTGGATAGGGGAGTACCCTCTAAGAGGCAAAGGGGACGGGCAATGCGAGGGGGATTTGCAGAGGGGAGATTGAACAGGGGGCCAACATTTGAAATATAAATAAATAAAACAAAATTTAAAAATAGACAAAAATTCAAAGTTTTTAGTCATCAGGGAAATGCAAATCAAAACAACTTTCAGATGCCGTTTTACTCCCATCATGGTGTCTTATAAAGCAGAGAATTTAGAGTATTTTCTCTGAAACATACAGAACTACAAAGAAGTTCTTATCAGAGAATCACTAAGGACAGGTGAAGTGAATGAGACTCCTGTTAAAAATGTCTTCCTCACAATGACAACTCTACAAAAATTATAGAGAAGAAAACAAAGTTCTAAGATATCAGGCACATGGCATGTGGAAAAAGCTCAGTGGATAAAATATTTGTCATGTAAGCACAAGGACTGTAGTTCATATTTCTAGAACTCAAGTAAAAGCTATCCAGGCATGACAACCATCTCATACCAATAGCTTAGATGGTGAATCTGAAGAGCAAGTCAATAAACCTGGTAGTACCTGGTTCATCCAGACATCTTGTGTCAGTAAACACAAGAGTCTCACTGGGAAAACAATCTACTCTAAAGGACAGCCCCTATGCTGAGGAGTAGATAGATAGTTAACAAAAAACCAACACAAAAGTGTCTTTGGAAGTCTCTGTCTCCAAATGTTAAGTCAGGGCATTTTTGCCAATGTTGAGGGTATTGGCAATAATTTTCACTTATCTTCTTAATTAATTAGTTAATTAATTAATTAATATATTTTTCTATAACAGATCCTTATGTATGAATTATGGCACTTAAAAAGAAAGAAATATAAATAAATGATCTTGCTATGGACTGTACTCAATGGGTTTCCATTCCAGTGATAAAACAATGACCACAAAGTCCTTGAGGAGAAAAGGATTCTTTTTTTATCTTGCAGATTACAGTCCATTATTGAGGAAAGTTATGACAGGAATTCAATCAGGAATCTGGAGGCAGGACTGAAGCAAAGCCATAAGGAACACTGCCTACTGGCTTGTTTCACATGGGATTCTCAGTTGGCTTTCTTCTACAGTCTAGAACTACCTGCCCAGAGGTGGTACCATATGTGGTAGGATGGACTTTCTCTCCCTTATCAATCACCTGATGTCACAAGCACATGCATGCTTCTTTCTCCCACCTGCGTTTGAGCAAATCTGCATGTATATGTGCCCATACATGGGAGAGAGCACAAATACATGTATACCACATATATTCAAATAAAGAGAAACATTTAAGTAGGATTTCGATTGAAATATCTTTAAAAATTTTAAATATGTACATGTGAAAATTTAATAACTCATGTTTTAAATATAGATATGGATTCTAATGTTTTCACCTGCCTTAAATGCTCTATTTGAAGTAAGGTTATTCAGAGCTTAAGTAAGTTAGAAGCTATTTAAGGCATTCTCAATTTAAGACAATTCTTAATTTAATGTACTGGAGTTAGAATATGTACTGGAGTGCATATTCTACTGTTTCAAAATATTTATTCATAACAGCCAGAAACTATAAACAGCCTACATGTCTCTCAATAGAAGAGTGGATTTTTAAAAACATGGTAATTACCCAATCAAATATTACTTAGCGGTCCATAAATGACTTCATGAAATTTGTAGGCAGATGCATGAAACTAGAAGACATCATGAATAAGGTAACCAAGAACCATGAAAATAAATGTGGCATATAGCCATTAAGTAAATGATAAGCAAGTACCAATCAGTATACCCAGAAAAGTTAGATATAGAAAGAGGGTCTAGGATGGACACATGGATCTCTCTTGCAGGAGCAATACAATAGATTGTATGGATGAATTGGGGGCTGGTGGAGATGGGGACAAGAGGATGGCCATCTCTTGCTTCCAGTATTGAGACTGGATTACATTGAATTGAGTTGCTGGACAAAGGGGTCACACAATAATCTCCAAATAACTACACTGTTGCTAAAATTATAGGTTGTTCTCTGAAAGCTTACCATTTCCAAGGGAAACACCTATATAACTCATTAAATAAAAGTCCACATTGTGCCTACAAGTTACCTTCACTGCTAATTTCAGGTGTCTTTGGGCCTGAGAGTACTCTGAAGACTACCAAAGAAAAACATAAACAGAAATACAGCCAAAAACCTTTGACCTACCAGGGCAAGAGTGGTATAGTGTGGGTTAAAATGGAGTCCTGTATCTGGGCCTCCACAGAGCTAGGACTACTCCTGGAGGCAGGGGAAGGGAAATTTGACTGCCTGCACCCCACACCACTGATGGGCAGGCTGTGAGAAGCCACAGGATCCAGCTCCAAGGGTAGGGAAACACAATTCGAGGTCCTTGTAGACTGCAGGAGTTGGCTCCGACTCTCATGTGTGAAAGAGCCGGGTTCTGGGGTCTCTGGGATGCACGGAAGCCAGGCACTGGCAAGTTCTACCTCTTGGATACTGCAGACTGGCTAGATGCCACAGAAGTGCTGAGAACAGAGTAGGGGCCTGATGGCAGGTTCAGGCCCAGAGTCAAAGAGAAAAGATCAGGAGGAGAGAGCGCTCCGGCTGGTTCCTGCAAGGACAACAATCCTTGGGTCGCTCAGCAGCTGGCTGCTTGGCTTGGTGGCCTTGCCTGAGAGCCTCTTGTGTGAGATTAGGCACAGCTCTCTAGAGGAAGACCTGCTGTATTGCTCCAGCATCGCAGATTCCGATGAGAAGAGGCAGTCCATGGTTTTAAAGCATTTATTTGCACAGCAGAAAGTTGTGATGAGTGAAACCGTACCCCTATTTTTTTCAGGGCAAGCCTGAGGTTAAATACCTTTTGCAGGGAAGAGTGCCTGGGAAGGGGAGCTAAGAGGGAAGTAGAAGCAGAGAAAGTCAGAGAGGGAGAGAGTAGAGAAGTAGAGACCAGCCATGGCCACGTGGAGAGAGAGGGAGTGAGAAAGCATGAGAGAAAGGCAAGAGTAAAAGAGTAAGAGTAAGAGAGAGAGAAGGGGGCAAGCAGCCCCTTTAATAGTGTGCTGGGCCTTCTTGGCTATTACAAGGTAACTGTGTGGAGGAGCATACATGGCTGTTGCCAGGTAACTGTGGGGATGGAGTCCAGACAGCATAGTAGGAGCTTGGGGAATTGCTCTACATACCTGATGGCCACAGAATTATGGAGCTGAGGTCTCCTGTCAGGAGCCTGGTCTCTGGGGGCATGGCAAACACTTCCATCCCTTGCAGGAACATCTGCTGCATCTCTAGGGGTTTAAACCTAGCTCAACCAGAAAACAGGCTGACTTTCATGAACCCACAGTATAGAACGTGTAGGAGTAGCTAACCAATTTCTGATTTGATTTAAGGCCCACTTCACTCAAAGAAACCCATACTCAAAACTACTTGAGTGTCCAAGAACCAGAAACTAGATAACCGAGAGATCTGGGATAAAACCAAATAAAACTGGTCTAAAAAAGGGGGGAGTGAATAGTCAATAAAATGATTCCTAATGATATTCTGCTATACTCAAAGATCAGTGCCTTGCACAGTTCTCAGCAGAGAAGCTTCCTCCAGTTTCAGATGGGAACAGATGGAGAGACCAACAGCCAGACATCATGTGAAGAATGAGAGAGATAAGTGAGATATTTCCATCAAAGCCTTTCCCTTAAAGCTCAGGGTACTTTCCTTTTAGGAGAGTCAAGAAGAGTGTGAACCAGACTTGATGAGGACACCAGGAGAGCAAGGGACTCTACATAAACAAAGCAAAGTGTATATGAACGCAGAGATTGAGGCAGCAAACATAGGACCTACACATGTGTGCACCAGGTCCTGGATGTATATATTGAGCTTTTATCTTAGCTTGTTTATGGGGAATTCTAAGTGAAATAAGAAGGTCTCTGCTTCTTGCATCTGAACTTAGACCTTGTTTTCTCCTTTTAGATTGCTTCTACAACTATAAAATGTTAGCTTTTGCTTTATCTCATTATCGTTTATTTTATCATGTTTGATTGTAAGCTATTAAAGGCCTATTCTTTTCTAATGAGACACAGAAAAGCCTCTGGACAGGAAGAAAGCATGTACTTAGAGGAGCAGAGGGAAGGGAAACTAAAAACTCAATATACTACTTGAGAAAATATATTTTCTTTTCTTTTTATTTTTTGTTCTTTTTCCATCAATTTTTATTAGATATTTTCTTTATTTACATTTCAAATATTCTTCCCTTTCCTGGTTTCCCCCTCTGAAAAACTTCCTATCCACCCACTCTCCCTGCCCACCAACCCACTCTCTCCCTCTTCCTGGCCCTGGAATTCCCCTATACTGGGGCATAGAGCCTTCCCAGGACCAAGGGCTTCTCCTTCCATTGATGCTCAACAAGGACATCCATTGCTACATATAAGGTTGGAGCCATAGGTCTCTCCATGTGTACTCATTAATTGATGGTTTAGACCCTGAGAACTATAGTTGGTTGATATTGTTCTTCCTGTGGCGTTGTAGCTCCTTCAGTCCTTTCTCTAACTCCTCCATTGGGAACCCTGTTATCATTTCAATGGTTGGGTGTGAGCATCCACTTCTGTATAGGTTAGGCTCTGGCAAAGCCTCTCAGGAGACAGCTATATCAAGCTCCTGTCAGCAAGCACTTGTTGACCTCCACAATAGTGTCCACATTTGGTGACTGTATATGGGATGGATTTCCAGGTGGTGCAGTCTCTGGATGGCCTTTCCTTCAGTCTCTGCTCTACATTTTTGTCTCCATATTTGCTCCTGTGAGTATTTTGTTACTCCTTCTAAGAAGACCAAAGGATCTACTTTGGTCTTCCTTCTTCTTGAGCTTTATGTGGTATGTGAATTGTATCTTGAGTATTCTGAACTTTTGGGCTAGTCCACTTATAAGTGAGTACATATCATGTGTGTTCTGTTGTGACTGGGTTACCTCATTCAGGATGATATTTTCTAGTTCTACCCATTTGCCTAACAATTTCATGAATTCATTGTTTTTATTAGCTAAATAGCACTTCAGTGTGTAAATCTACCACATTTTCCATATCCATTCCTCTTTTGATGGACACTTGGGTTCTTTCCAGCTTCTGGCTATTATAAATAAGGCTGTTATGAAAATACTGGAGCATATGTCCTTGTTATGTGTTGGAGCATTTTTTTGGATATATGCCTAAGAGTGGTATAGCTGGGTCCTCAGGTAATACTATAGCCAGTTTTCTAAGGAACCACCAGACTGATTCTAGAGTGCTTGTACCAGCTTGCAATCCCACCAACAATGGAGGAGTATTCCTCTTTCTCCACATCATTGCTTCTGCTGTTACCTGCGTTTTTGAATGTAGTGAGGTGGAATTCAGGGTTGTTTTGATTTACATTTTCCTAATGACTAAGAATGTTGAATATTTCATTAGGTACTTCTTAACCATTTGTGTTTCTTCAGTTGAGAATATTTTCTTTAGCTCTGTACCCCAATTTTTAATCACTCTCCCACTATCTATTCAATATAGTACTCAAAGTTGTAGCTAGAGCAATTAGACAACAAAAGGATGTCAAACTGATACAAATTGGAAAGGAAGAAGTCAAATATCACTATTTGCAGATGATGTGGTTGTATATATAAGTGTCCCCAAAAATTACACCAGAAAACACCTACAACTGATAAACAACTTCAGCAATGTGGCTGGATATAAAATTAGCTCAAACAAATCAGTAGTCTTCCTCTACTCAAAGGATAAACAGGCTGAGAAAGAAATTAGGGGAAAGACACCCTTCACAATAGTCACATGTGATGTAAAATCCCTTGGGGGTAACTCTATTCAAGCAATTGAAAATCTGTATGACAAGAACTTCAAATCTCTCAGGAAAGAAATCAAAGAAGATCTCAGAAGGTGGAAAGATCTCCCATGTTTGTGGATTGACAGGATTAATATAGTAAAAATGACCATCTTACCAAAAGCAATCTACAGATTCAATGCAATCCCCGTTAAAATTCCAATTCAATTATTCATAGAGTTAGAAAGAGCAACTTGCCAATTTATTTGAAATAAGAAAAATTCCAGGATAGTGAAAACTATTCTCAACAATAAAAGAACTTCTGGGGGAATCACCATCCCTGACTTCAACCTGTACTACAGGCAACAGTGATAAAAAAACTGCATGGTATTGGTACAGAGACAGGCAGGAAGATCAATGGAATTGAATTCAAGACCCAGAAATGAACCCACACACCTTTGGACAATTGATCTTTGACAGAGGAGCTAAATCTATCTAGTAGTGGTTCTGGTTCAAATGGTAGTGAGCATGTATAAGAATCTAAATTGGTCCATTCTTATTTACTTGTACAAAGCTCAAGTCCAAGTATATCTAGGATCTCCATGTAAAACCAGATACACTGAATGTAATAGAAAATAAAGTGAGGAAGAGACTTGAATATGTGGGCAAAGGGGAAAAGTTCCTGAGCAAAACACCAATGGCTTATGCTCTAAGATCAAGAAATGACAAATGGGCCCTCATAAAATTGCAAAGCTTCTGTAAGGCAAAGGACACTGTCAATAGGACAAAACAGCAACCAACAGTCTGGGAAAAGATCTTTACCAATTCTATATCTGATAGAAGGCTAATATCCAATATATACAAAGAAGTCAAGAAATTACACTCCAGATATTCAATTTTATGAAAACTTAACAAAATTACCAGGAACAAAAGAGCTTAGTGGCCATTATTTAGGATGCTACTATTTCCATCTCTACTGTCAATCTTGTAGGTAACAAAACACTTCTATAACTACTAATATATCATTTTGATCTGTGTTTTAAACAGATCAGGACATGTTCTTTATTAAACCTGGCAAAGATGATTCAGTAGTTCAATAATTTTCCACTAGACATTAAAGTCTAAGTTTTCTTCCTACATTGCAAACAAAACAAATCAGACAACAATTAAAAACATAAAGACATTTTGGTATGAAAAAGGTGACCATTTTGCCTTTTATATGTTGAAGAAATTTTTAAGGTGGGAAAAAATGCAAAAATAAAATCCTCCAAATCTGCTTCCTATCGAATTCACATTTCACGGTGTAGCACAACTGAAGAACAAAATAGTAATAAGCTCAGAAAGAATCCAAGCAATGTAGTAAGAAGAGGAATTTTAAACAAGACCAGATACATAAGATTGATATATTTGAAGTCTTTCACTCAATATACTGCTCAGAATTGACTCTAAATATTGGCAGAAACTGTAAGGGCTTATCTGGCCCAAAGATCAATTTTTCTCTACAGATCTACTTGGAAGTACACACTAATTCTATACTCATTAAACTGAACTTTGTTTCTGTATTGAAAAGTATGGTAGAATTACCATAAATAAAAACAAAAACAAAAACAAAAATAAAAAAACGAATGTTCTAGTAATATTATATTTCACTTCTCTAGTCTATAACAAAATTTAGACTAAAAATGCTTTTTAATTCCAGGTTTAAATCTAAACTATAGGAATAATTGCACAGTTGCCTATAGATTTATTAAATCCTAAAAGGAATCATTTGATTGTATATATAATAGTTTTTAAATTGATTTTATGCACATCCAGATTCCATTTGATTCTTAGTCTATTACAAAATACCACAGCTCTTTAACATTGAATGTTTAGTAAGCCATAATATTTTAGAAAATAAGAGACATGTTTATGAAAGGAAACACTTGTTTCATAAGACTTTCATATTGTTCCAATTGTTTGATAGGTATGAAGTGAATAGAAATATGGGACTCAGAACAAGCAATCTGTTTGTGAATCAAATGAAATTAGAAACTGATCCATGCCAGGAATACAGAACTATATATGCTCACTCTGTGAACAGAATAAAGGTAGTTAATCTCATACAAATTATATTTAAAAGAAAATGATTAGTTTTGAAAGGAGATTGTTAATCCTTGATTAAATAAGTGATTCCTAAATGTCAAACTAGACAGAGTTAAATTTAAAATAGGAGCCTTAGTATTATCTCTCAATTTTCCAGTCCTCAAAGCAAGAATATTATGTACTTCCCTGCAATGTATGTGTATTTTTTTTTAAAAAAACTATGTGCATATCAAAACATAATCCTTCCTTTCTCACACAAAATGTCATTATCCAGAGCACTTATTCAGTTTTGTTTTCTCTTTCAGTTAAAGAATTAAAAGACAAGAATAGGCAGGAACACAAATGGTAGCAGCAGGGAAAGTCTACAGCAGAGCAAAGGCAATCCACTGAAGAAAAGATTTTAATAGGGGCTAGAAATCACTCGCACACACAGCGAGCACCAGCAGAGGATGACCCTCTGAAGAGCACAGAGATAACTCAGGAGAGCAGAAATATAATGTCTCCTCGAAGGGTTGAAATCTCTGAGGGATCTTTTACCTTAATTTAGGCTTGGGTCATTTGAGCAAATACAGGATGGTTGATTGAACCACTATTGTGTAAACATGGCCACATCTGATCTTAAACTCTAAGGTTGGGTGCTAGAGTGGGATAGTAGTCCAACTGCTGGGAGAAATAACTCTTGCCAGGTTTTTGTTTTAAGCTGCCAGGTTTTTATGTTAGATCAGGGGATTGAGTATGAAGCCAGCCATCTTGGAAGTTCATCATACTTACTGCCTTTTCATAGTCCTTCTTCCTGTCTTCCAATTGGAGAATCTGTCTAATTCCTAGTTCCTCAACAAAGCAAATCCCTCATAAATATTATTGTCAAATGTTTGGGTAATTTCTTTTTATTGTCAATCTTCCCAATGATCCAGGTACTATTTTTGGTAACATATCCAATGGACTCTATATCTTACTGTAAAAGATGTTTGCCAATGCATGCTCACTGGTGCTCTATTTATAGTAGCTAAAAGTTTAAAATACTCTAGATGTCTGTTTATTGAAAAATGGATAATGAAAATGTGGTACATTTATAAAGTTAAATATTATTCAGCTTTTAAGAAAAACAATTTATGAAGTTGACATGGAAATGAGTGAAATTAGAAAGTACACCCTGAATATGGTAAACCAGATACCAAAAGACATGTACTGTGTGTTTTCTCTTATATATGGACATTATCTTTTAAGTTTCCGATATGTATGTGTTTCAATATGAATAACCACAGAGGTTAGCTTGTTTCTAAAGGAGCAGATCTTCCAAGTAAGGAGAAGTAGACTATACTGCTTTAAATGAATGAATGAATGAATGAATGAATGAATGAATGAATGGAAAAGTAGAATAGAAGAATAAATGGGAAGTAGAAGGGAGGATGGGGTAAAGTAGTGAATATAGGGACAACTAATACAAGAGATGCAAGAAGCTTTTTGAAAAGCTACAGGAAAACCTGTTACTATAGGGTCTTCTGATAATCAATAGAAAGAAAGATAGATAGATAGATAGATAGATAGATAGATAGATAGATAGATAGATAGA
>JADRCD010129160.1:0-12173 GCA_019843815.1 Montemys delectorum | reverse complement strand
ATATATATATATATATATATATATATACATATATATATATGAAGGACACTGCAAGAGATTATTTAAATATGCAGATATTCAGTATTTAAGCATAAAATAAGAAGTAAAATATTTTAAATTTTTTTCATTAGTCATTATCCATGGCAAGCCTTGTTACCTTTGCTATTATTGTAAAGCAACATAAAATGTAAATTTAATGAAGATTGAAAGAGATAAAAAAATAGACACCCTTGGCAGGATATTTTTCTAAGTACAGGATCACAATGACTTTTGATAACCCTATAGGGCATTATATAGCCTATGAATTTCAGCTACCTCTCTTCTATGCTGATATCAAAATGTTAGTAACAGAGAAACATAAATGTTCACAATCAATTTATTGTTTTTAATCACCTGCAGTATGAGTAGATAATCTATAACATATTAATCTTACACATATATTGTCTCTTCTGTGTTAGAAAGTGCGTACATAATTTTAACCACAGAAAACATGAATCACAGAGTGTCAGATATTTTCAAATTCATCACTACATGTAAAGCTTCTAAAATTAATAGTCTAGTCTCATTCATAGATATGCCAATTCTATATGACTGGGTATGGCCACTGTGCATCTTTCAAAAAACATCATCAGAATTGCCTGTGAATACTTAAAACTTGGGAGTGTTAAAACATGAAATGAGATAACGATTTTCACTTACAGCCACATATATAATACTGTGTTCACTTATCGTTGCAGTGTATTTTGATTGCTCTTAGAAATTTTATTTGAATTCTACTATTTTGTCTCAGTCTTCCACTAAAAGTAATGAAATTGCATCCATTATACATATGATTACAACTATCACAGTGATAAGTTTGAACTTCTTTGAATTCCATACTAGTAAATGATGCCTAACAAAGTTCTTAAGGGATTTTCAATTAAGTACTGGAAAAACTTTATAAATGTTTCTTCATATTTCAGAAGGAGGTCTTTGGAGGTGTATCAGTTATAGCTAACCCTCTCAGACTGATAACAATTACTCTTAAAATTTTAATTTTTATAGGCATGGAGGTCTTGAGTGCACCAACTATGATTTGAGTCCTCTGCCTTCTCTCCCCTTCATAAATAGGCAGATGCAATTCAGCAGATGGAAATGCTGAAAAAACAACGGTAAGTCAAACGGAGTAGATTTCATTGAGGGCCACACTATTTATGGACTGAATGTTCATTTCAAGGAAGTTTGTGAGGACTTAAAAAGAATATCCTGTGAATTTCCAAGTGACAGGGATGTGTGGTCTCTGACTCTGCTATCCCTGTGTTTGTTTGGTTTTCCAGCTCATCTGCCAGGGACCTGCTCCAATATGTGCAGTGCCTCTGTTATTTTCATCACTTACTGGGGATATTTCTTTGGGTCTCAAGTGTGATCCACTACCATGCTATATGCTCTGTTTATTGCAAAGCTAAACGAAGCATGCCTAGGAGCATCTGAAAACAATTAAAAAATAATTGAAATGAGCTGTGGTCTCTCTTATACTCATTAAGGTTTTTATTTCATCCTCCACAGTTTGGGGAGATTCAAATCTGACCCTCCTATCCCACTGGCTCCCTGCTGGCTTGAGAGATCCCTTGCTAGAGGCAGAAAAAGGACCATCAGATTCTATACAGAGAGTGCTCTCCAAATGACCAGGCAGGGAAAAGTCCTGATGGCTGCCAAGAGGCTTCAGTGGGAGGGAGGTATCTCTTTGCTTTCTGCCTTTGAGCAGCTGCTCTATGAATTAATAAACATCACTGTGGATACACACACATTCTTATTAAGAATTCACAAACACATTAATCAGGCCACTCACATGCAACTCAGGAAATTAAAGTTAGCTTTTCTCTTGCATTTTTTTCTGTGGAAAGTCAGAGACAACATTAGAATGAGAAAACCAGACAGGCAGAAAGCACAGGGACAAGGAAGTGGACAGATTTTGACACTTTCAGCAAAGAAAGTTTGAAATCAGTCCAGGTAAGACCATATTTCCAATGTTCTTAGGATTTTTAATCAAAATAACACAGTAGCTTAAATATATTAAAATGTACAGTAACCCCTTTGATGGTGTAATTATATCAAAATATCAGGCAATATTTTTCTATGATTTATAACAATAAGTATCCCAAGACTTACTTGGGGGAGAGACACCCCCACTCTGTGTGTGTGTGTGTGTGTGTGTGTGTGTGTGTGTGTGTGTGTGTTGCACTCAAAGCCTGAGAAATTTAGCTGAGGAGTAATTATTTTTAGAGAGATATTTAACATGATTCAATGACAGGTATGAGGGAATGAGATTAGCTCTTAGCATGAAGAATGACTTAGATGTGAGCCGGGAATAATGTGTGTCTAAGAGAGATAAAGGTTGTATTTTATTAAAGCAATGGTACTTGTACAGATCATTCCACAGACAGCACTGTACATTTGCATTCTTCACAGAAAAAAGATGGGATGCTTCAAAGTACAATTGACCTTTCAATTTTCTCTATTTCAGAGAGATCTGATTACCCCTAGGCTCATCCTAAAATGTTCTTACCCTGTCAACTGCAGAACATTGATATCACTGTTGATTCTAAGAAACCATGCTTGTGGAGCTAGGAGAGTTACAATACCCATAGTTTCTTCTAAATTTTTATGAGTTAATGGAATGCACAGAAACTGCAACTTCTTCATATATAATAATCCTTTCATATGATGCAAATTTTCAAAGATTTTCATCAGCCTCTTACTTAGAAAATGTCACAACTTTTATTTCATTGTCCTCTTTTCTTTCCTTTCCTTTCCTTTTCTTTTCCTTTCCTTTCCTTTCAATTCTTTACTTTTCTTTTTTTCTTAAGTCAGTCTCTGACAATAACCGGCTGTCCTGGAGCCCACTATGTACAATAGGCTGGCTTTGAATGCACAGAGATCTGCCTGCCTCTGTCTCTTGAAAAAAGGCACATTTTTTTTCTCCTTCAAAACCTAACATTTATGGCAATACTATCCAGGACTCATTAAATACTTTGAGTCAAGCGCAACTCTAGACTTTCATACTTAGCTCCTTATATAACCCAGCATCCTGTGATATAGGATTGCATTATTATTTTGATGTTATTTTAAAGAAGAAACTGCAAAGAAGTAGCAGTGGAAAAACTTGCCTTGGTAATATCTGAAGGCACCTCACACCCTGGCACTCTGGGCTTACATCAGCTTTCTTAGCCATAATGGCTACTACTGTAGTGTATCCTATCCATCCTTTACTAGCAGGATTTTTGTGCCAAGTCCAGGAGAAAAGAGATAATTTTGATACTCAGTGGATTGTGTCTATATTAAAAAAGATAAGGACCAGCAACTCTGGGAAGAATGATTTGTTGAAAGGGATTGAATTTTAAAACATTAGTACATTTAATAGTTCTCAGTTTAACATTCAGTTGTATCATCCCTCTGCCTCCTAGATACACAGTTAATACTAATTTCCATGTCTGCATGAGACAGCAGCCCCCTACTGGGGTAGCTTGAAATGATCTTGAGCTGAGTATGGTTCCTTCATTGGGTTTCGTGCATGACAAGTCTCAGATTTAAGTTGTTAAGAGATTAGAAGAAAACAGCAATCAAGTCAGACTGAAATAAAGTAAAAATTCTAAGTTTCTTAAAGCTATTTTTCAAAAAGCCTTTATAATTATCTTTCTCTTATTCAGTAACCCAGACATCTTACTATAGATTATAGCTACTTTAGAAAGTCTCCTTATGTGAAAGGGCTCCTGTTGTTACTAGCAAAAAGAAAAGCAAAAAGAAACCAAGTGCTAAATGTAAGTCATACATACTGCAGTGAAGAATAAGGCCTATAGTAATCTATTATTAAGACATGAACTTTCATCAGGCAAAAAGAAGTTTAAAATATATATATATATTATATATATTATCATATATATATATGAACTGTAGGTTTTGAAGACATTGATATGGACATTACATTATAAATAAATGCACATATGGATAAATGTCAGACAGTATTTACCTATATACATCTATATTTCTATATACATATAACTGTACATTTGTGTGTGTGTGTGTGTGTGTGTGTGTGTGTAGGAAAACAGATACATACATGTACACTAGCATAAGTATTCAGTCTACTAGCAAAGCTTGTAATAAATTTAAAAATGATTAAACTAGCCAATTTTCTAGTATATGTCTGTATAACAAACACAGAGAAGAGACACTAAATTCAAATTCTGTATCAAGAATTTAAAAAAAAATTATATTCATTATTTATTTACTTTAAATCCCCATCATACTCCCATACTCTCCTTCCAGTCCATCTCTCTCACCTCGATTCTATCCCCAACAGCAAAGGGTTAGGGCTCCAATGGATATCAACCAGCGTTGGTATGGCACGTTGCAGTAAGAAGACTAGGAACATCCTCTACAAGGAAGCTCAGGGGAAAGAGATCCAAAGATAGGGAGTGTGGTCAGAGACAGCCCCTGCTCCTGCTTTAGAAATTCCACATAAAGACCCAGCTACATAACTGTTACATATATGCAGAGGACCCTAGGTATGTCCCAAGAATGCTCTTTACTTGGCAATTCAGTCTCTATGAGCCTCTTCTGGTCCAGGTTAGTTGATTCTGCAAGTTTTTGTGTGGTATACTTGACCCCTCTGACTCTTTCAAGCCTTTCCTATCTTCTACAGCATTCCCAAGTCTCAGCTTAATGTTTGGCAGTGGGTCTGTGCATCAGTTTCATTCAGTTGCTGAATGAAGCCTCTCTTATGAGAGTTATGCTTGACTCCTGTCTGCAAATATAGCAGAGTATCTTTAATAGTGTCTGGGTGGGAAGAAATTTTAAAAAGCTTTTATTTAAGATTTTTATACAATACTATGTTTCCACTTTCATCTTCCCACCTCTGTACTCAACCAAACTGCATCCTCTCTCTCTTTGCCTCTGTTTCTCTTTATCTCTTTCTGTGTGTCTATGTGTTTAGATCTCTCGCTCTCTCTTTCTTTCTCTCTCTCTCTCTCTCTCTCTATCTTTTTTCTCTCTCAAAATTATACAAAACTAGAAAACTCTCTCAGCCTTCTTTTCTCACACAACTCCATTTCTTCTGCTAGCAATTTATGTTCATAAACATTTTCTACCATGGACTCCTAGTGGTCTCAAGTACCCAATGACTGGGACACATGCAGTGCATTTTCAATATTCTGACTCCCACCCATTATGCTCTGCCTACAAAGTGGTCTTGTAGCAGCTTGCTTTCAGGATCTTCTCCTCCTTCCCTTATTCCATTTACAGAGGACTCTGCCCCTTGGTACAAAATGAAGTCCCATAGGCTTTTTATCCCCATCTCTCTAATATGCTCTTTGTCCTACGATCGTTTGCTTGCAGAACCTTCTCCCACCATACCATTGCGTATAGTGTACTCTGTCTCTCATTGAGGACCATATCCCCTTGTTATTACTCTTTCCCACAGCCCTTCTCAGTCTTTCCTTTTAGTCCTTCTCGGTCTCTTTCCACAACTTACTGAGTTTCAGAATTACTCTCTACCAGGGACCACACAGCCACCACACTTGCCTATGGTCTATAGGGCAACAGCAGCCAAAGGTAGAACACATATTTTAAAAACCCATTTATTAACACCAAAAAATACCTCAACCTCAATAACTCCAGATGACTAGATCACAAGAAAAAAACAAACAGAGTGGACAACATAATTCTAATCCACCAGGTACCAGTATCACTGATGCAATAGGTCCCAAGAACTGCAACGTAGATGAAGCACAAGACACTCTTCACATCACGCCTCCAGCTCCCTGTGCACCCCAGCTTTAGGTATGAACAGAACCCCTTAGTTTTTTCCTGGAGACTCTCTCAGATGTCTCTCTTACCACCCATCTGTTCCTCTCTGATACACATATATGTGCATTCCCTATAATGTATTCTCTATGATGTAACCACAGCCACCACCCTTCCTTAAGTTACAGAGAAGACAAAAGAAACAGAAAAATGAAACACCAGCACAATGAATATAACACCTAGAATATCAACAAATATCAACATCTAGAATCACAACTATCTTCACCCCAGATACCTAGACACTAATACAAAAGCACGATCATTGACATAAATGGAATAAATTTCCCCCAGAATCTATTCAATTAAAATAGATCCATATAAATGCAATAAAACAGAAGCACAAGACAGAGACTTCATTTTAGAAAGTATGAATATATTCAGGGACCTTAAAGAGGACATGAATGAATCAATCCCCTAATGAAATCTGTGAAAACACAAGAATGGGATGAAATAATAAAAACAAAGACATAAAAATGGAAAGAGAATCAGTGAAAACAGCACAAAATAAATTTGGAAATGAATTTTTCAATAAGTCAAAACAAACAAAACAAAAGCATCTGAGGTAAGCCTTATCAACAGAGAAGACATGAAAAACCAATCTCAGAGAGTGAAGACAAGATAGAAGAAAGGATGGCAAGGACTAGCCTTGGATTGCAATAAGGTCTTGAGTGATGAGTGTTTGGGAATGAAGGAATACATATCTCAAAGTCGGTGATAGGTGCAAGCTGATAGCTCTATGATCTGCTACAGATAGCTCTCTAGACAGCTCTCTACATACATGATTAAAAGTCAGGGAACCTGCTATAAAAATTTCTAAAAGAGCTGAAATACCTCTATGGTTACCTTTTTGGATTTTCTGAACAAAATCAGAAAATCTATACATAATATTTTAAAATAGCTCTGTTAGCTCTCTAGATAGTTCAGCTCTTGAAGAATAAACCCAGTCATGTATTTGTATATCAATTCAACTGTTTGCTCAGGTTCCCTTTTGATTATACCAAAAGTCAACATTTAATGAACTTAGCCCCTTAAAATGTGAGCAATACATTTGTTTTACCATGCACTTCCTATGTAGTTCTCTGGGCATAGCACTTGTGGTTGCCAAGTCTAGACATAGAGGTTATTTTTATGGGAGAAAGTTAGTATTCTGTTTTCCAGCTCCTTCACATCCTAAGCTTGAATTTCCTGGTATTTGTTCTGTAGACAGACCTTAAGCTCAGAGATCTGTCTACCTTTGTAAATTCAAACAATAAGCTTAGCTGGATGGGATTCCATCCTGAGATCGCCGCTCCCTCACTTGATGGTGCTCCTTTATTACTTGAATCATAAGTGTAAATGTTGTTTGTTTTGACTAATTCTTTTCATTTACTGATGTCTTAGCATAACTGCCTTTATTCTTTCAGGTTTGTGAAGCTCCTCTTATAATTCATGTTGCATCCTTATATTTTTGATAGTTTAGAAATCCTGTTTATATATCATTGAACTCATGTTCTCTTATTTCTTTCCCATACCCTTAAGGACTGTCTTGAAGGTCACAGCACTATCATTTTGCTGAATAATATGAACAAAGTCTTGTGTTATAGGATATACACAGAGCACCAAGTTGACAGGACCAGAAAAAAATTATTTAACAACACACAACAATCAAATTATTGCATGTATAGAACAAAAAAAGATGATAAAAGTTGCAAGAGAATTAGACCAAGCAACATATTAAGCAGGCCTGTTAGAATAACACCTAACTTCTTAGTGGAAACTCTTAAAGACAGAAGGGTTTTTTATAGTATTCTACAAACTCTGAGAAATGAGATATATAAGCTCAGAATGCTATTACCAACCAAACTATTAATCATAATGACAGAGAAAGAAAAACCTTCCAGGAGTAAACCATATTTAAGCAATATGTATTTACCAATTCAGATCTACAGAAGATACAAGAAGAAAAGTTTTAGTAAGAAGAGATTATACATATGCAAGAAGACAAAATGAATAAGTAATCTTAGAACAACAAATCAAAAGCAGAAGGGAAAACTCATACCATACAAATAAAATACAAATAATAAATACTGCTTGTTGATAACCGTCAACATTAATACATACAATCAATTGCACAATAAAAAGATATAGACTAACATAATGTATTAGAAAATATATTTATAGTGAGTGTAAGAAATACCCCTTCCCATTTTGGCTAGACAACATTTCTATGTAGAAGCATATTGTAAGCAAATAGACCCAAAAATCAACCAGTATTTTAATATCTGAAAAAAATAGATTTCAAACACAAACTGATAGGAAGAGGTAGAGAATACATTATATATTTACTAAAGAAAAAGTCCTTCAAGATGGTACTGGAATTTTAAACATTTATGCATCAAATGTTAACAAGGGCATCCATGTTCACGAAAGAAATAGGGCTACATTTAAAATCATATACAGACCGTCATACATAGATAGTGGTTGACCTGCATTCCACACTCTTGCCAAGAAACAGTTCATTCAGACAAAAAATTAACAGAAAAATACAGGGGCTAAGTAACATCATAAATCAAATGGATATAGCAGATAGCTTCAAAACACTTTACTCAAAAACAAAACAAAACAAAACAAAAACAACAAAAAAAACCAAGCAAACAATGAAGGTGGTTCTAAAAGAGAAGTTTTAAGTTCTAAGTGCCCATATAAAATTAATTGGACAGATCTTATTAATATAAACAGTTTAGTGAGATGCCTGAAAGCTTTAGAAGAATAAGAAGAAATAACACCAAAGGAAGAGTATATAGCAACATATAATCAAACTTGGGACTGAAATCAAAGAAATATAAATTAACAAACATACAAAGAAGAACAATGCAAAGAGTGAATTAAACAGTTTGTCCTTTGAGAACATCAGTAAGACAGAGAAACCATTGCCAAATTAACTAAAAGAACATGAGAAAATCCAAGTTAATAATTAGATTAAAAAGGGACATAAGAGTAAGTACTCACCAAGGTAATCCAGACTTATAAGGATATGCTTTCAGAATTTATCCCCCAAACTGGAAAATAATTCCTGTGTATTCAATGCCATCCTTGTTAACATTTCCACATAATTATTTACAGAATTTCAAAACATTTTTCAGGTTCATGTGGAAACAAGCCTAGAATAACTATTTTAAAAAATCCAGACTAATAAGTGAACTGATGGACATATCATTATCCCGGATTGTAAATTGTAAGACAAACCTATAGTAATAATAAAACAAAGAAACCAACCAACCAAACAAACAAACAAACAAAAACATGGCATTTTCAGCAAAACAGAAAAGTCAATTGGCTGATAGAACAAAATAAAAGCCAGATGTAAATCCACAAAACTCTGGACAACTTATTCTTTGACAAAGATGTCAAAACTACATACCACAGAAATGACAGCACGTTCAACAACAAATGATAACAGTCAACATAGGTCTATACAGACTGCTTTTAGACCTTCTCTTCTCTCTGTATACCCACAGACCAACCCTTTGCCACCCAGTCTCATCCCCAGTTCTGCAGCAGAACACAAATGACAATATTCCCTCTAGCAATATATTCCATCTACCATGGATCCCACAGATATTTCCCCCTCTAACCTTTCCCTCACTCATTGCTTTATCATACATTTCAGCCCCTAATTCTATCGGACACCTTTTGCTAACCAAACCCCACATATCCCAAGGCAATAAACAGGCTAAAGGCAGACCTGTGCCTTTCATTCCTACTTATCCTGAGATTGACTTCTGTAACAGGGAGTCTGCTGTCGTCTTCCTTTCCTCGCTGACCCCATATATTTGGATCACAAATATCTTTTCCTCCAAATTTCCTCCCGTCAATTTAAACCAGTGTTCTAGGCTTCAACGCCAGAAGACATTCCCTACAAACACACATGTTAGAGTCAAGTGGGGTCCCAGCACAGACAGGGGAAGCTGACTTGGAGTCTAACGCATAACCCAGAAGCTAAGTGCAATCAACACCTGCTTGTAAAGGAAAAACATAGTTTTTGCCAATGGAATCTAAATTGTTATATTAAAAACATTTCAGCGTAGCCTAGGGAAAAGGAGCATGCCCAACACAAAAGGAGGTCAATGTTATTTTTGTAGGTTTTTTTCATATTGCTTTCTTTGAACATTTCATGTTTTACTGGTCTATTGGTACTTTATTTGTACATGTTGATTATCCTTCTCATTTATTGTGGGTTTTGCATGTGTTTCTCTTTTATTGTTCTTTTCCCTTATTGTTTGTTTTTAAAAGACAGCAAGAAAGAGGAGCAAAGAGCTAATATATATATTATATATAATCATACGTATATGTGATTCATATACATATACACATGCATATTTATATACATATATATTAATAAGTTAATAATGTGAAAAATAAAACACTTAAAACACACACATACAACCCCCCAAACAAAAATCAAGACAAACTAATCAAAAATAAATTAAAACAAACCGAAAATATCAAAACAAACCCAAAAGCCCACAAAAAGCATATTTTGTTTTTGTTGTTGTTGGCTAGCTTCTGAGCATGGGGTCTTGCAGACTGTGATTTCCATACCTAAAGTCAAGGCAGACAAGGATTTTTCTTTTGCCAGTAGATATTACTGTAAATAGCTTGTGTTAGAGGTTGGATTTCGTGTCCACTTCTCCTTTTCAGCATTGGGATTTTGTCTGGTTTGAAGTCTGCTACAGACTCCATGAGTTTATTTGTGTATCAGACCTACTATGTCTGTAAAATACGATTTCCTAGGTGTCATCCACCACATTTCACTCTGACACTCTGCCTCCTCTTCTGGATAGATTCTTGAGGAGAGGAGTTTTGAGGACAATTTATTTAGGAACAGTAAACAGAAATAAAATGCATCCAGAATTGACTTTCTTTACAACTTGATTTGTGTTGATTAATCTAATATACATTAGCAAATATCTTCAGTAAGGGAGAACGGATATTATCAATGCAGTAAATACTCAGAAAAATAAAGGACATACACTTAATAATTTTGTATGTGTAAAATATTATTAAATTCTCTACATTTTAACATTGATTCTTTAAATTCATTACAGAAAAATAATTGTAAGAGCTTTTTTTATCATTCAGGACCAATTTGCTTTTTTTTTTTCTTTTTATGTTTTGATTATTCAGGAGGAGATCTCTTTCCTATGGTGATGAGTATGTTTAAGTTTAAAGAGTTTAGTAACATAGCAACTATTTTCTAGCAGTCTTTTCATACTCTCCTGCGTAAAATATTGCATACATTATATATTACCTATATTCTTAATGCAGGCATTAAGAACTTGGTGACTGTTGATTGAATTTGAATGTTGTTTTTATGCAGAATTTTTATGATATTATATATATTTATATTAAGTTTAAAGACTCATGTTTATAAATTCACATATGAATTTTATAAAAATTGAAATTTGTAAAAAATAATAACAAAATGCATTATCACTAGTTATCATGGCTTTAAAGATACGTGTCAGCAAACTGAACTTAGGACCATAAGAATTTCTTGTTTGACATTTTACTTCCCAATTCTTAGAGCACTCATTTTAGAAATCCTGAAATTATAATTTTCTCAACTGTTTACTCTTTTTCATTGGTATAAGTGTATGTGTTTGTGCCAATACCATGCTTTTTTTTTTGTCAACTCTTTTTAGTGTATCTAGAGGTAAAGAAATAAATTCTCACAGGTGTAGGCATCTAACTTTTGAGAAAATTATAAATTTTGTCTTAAAAAAAACCTACACTGGAAAAAGTGTAGGTTTCATTCTGGTAAAACTGATTATATACTACAGAAGAATGAATTATAGTAACTTTCACACATAGCACATAAATCAATTCAAATTGCTTCAAAGAACTTAATTTAAAACAATGTTGAAAGTTCCAAAGTAAAATATAAAGAAAACACTTTAAATGATAAGTGCAGGCATCAACTTTCTGAAAAAAAATTCCAATAGCACAAAACATAGTACTGAGAATCAACAGGTTAGACTATAGGGAGTTTCAAAGTTTCTACTGGAATATGAAATCTATGGGAAGACTATAGATGGTCTACAGAATGGGACAAAATATTTGGCAGCTATACTTCAAACTGAGGATTACTATCTGGAATATATTTTTAAAAAGTAGAAAAATCAAACACCTCTGAAGACTACCAATAATTTAATAGCCTAAGGAAATGAAGAGACAGTTTTTAAAGAAGAAACATATAAATCCAGCACATATTTTTAAAAATATTCCTCATCCTTAGCCTTCACTTTAAACCTTAGCTTAAAACCTTTAAACAAACTTAGCTTAGAACCTTT
>JADRCD010129157.1:0-12164 GCA_019843815.1 Montemys delectorum | reverse complement strand
TTTGAACTCACAGAGATCCTCCTACCTCTGCCTCCCAAATACTAACATCAAAGGTGTTCACCACCATGTCCAGCCTAAAGCCTCTTGAAATGAATTAAAAGAAAGACATCTATGGGCATTCTCTCAACTCCCCTACCTTTGGCTCATTCCCTCAGATGGCCTAGAGGCTGGGCATTTATACAAACATATAGGGGTTCAGCACAGAGAGAAGTGGGTTTTGAGAGAGAGTGGCTATCACATACCTCTGTCTTGGCTGCCACGTGTTTCCGGCCACAATATCTAGAAAGCAGGAAGATGCAACCAACCAATAAACTATGTAGAATAAGGTTGGAATAGTGTAACCATAGGGTAGACATCACCCACATTGGCTCCATTACTCAAGTCCAACTAAACTAAACTAAACTCAACTCAACTGAACTCAACTCAACTGAAGAGTCTCTGTCGTCTCCAGAGTTTCTCTATATGACATCATAATAGGTACTTCAAGGTAAGACCAATCATTGTATGTTGTAGCTACTGCCCTTCCCTGGGGCTGCCCCTGGCTCTCAGAGCCTTTATATCCCCAATCTCAGAGAAGAATCCATCTATGAATCTTCTGACGTCCAGCTTGACCAAGTGTCATTAAGGAAGAAGTGATGAGGCAAAATTTCAAAGTCTTCCAAAATGGCGTGTTCAGATTCACATCTTCACTGGAGCTGGCCACTGCCCTAAGTTTGGATTAGGTCCCGTGCTATACATTTCAAACTGCAGGTTGAAAGCAGAGTCAAGCAGAATTAGAGAGAATTAGAACAGTTGGAGTGGGAACCCTCATACTCTATGAAGTGCTCGGTTTTATTTTTTTTTTTTTTTACATTTTATTGCAATATGATAAGACAAGTTACATGATTTCAATTTATCTGAATTTGTTGACATTTAAAAACATTTTAAGTAAATAAAATTAAATCACATTCTTGTTTTCCGTTTGTACCCCAACTCCTCCCTGAGACCACCCTTCAATACCTACAATATCTTTTTTATCATATTCTTTAAAATTTATAAAATATAACAAAAATGAGTATTATAAAAGTTGTTTGGTATAAAACAACAATCAATTTAACAGTCTTATGTAGATGCTTGTCTATGGCAATATTGAAAATAAAAAACATTTTTCTCAATATAAATTTTAAATAACTCCAAATGTATTAACTATATTTCAAATTAGTACATCACTACTAATATTTTCTTAAATGAACATAAATATATGAAGTGTTTTTGTTTGTTTGTTTTGTATTTAATAGAGCTCAAGATCTTAGCTCTTACTGTGGTAACTTGATACAAGAGTTACAAACGTCAAGCAAAGCATTCAGTCTCACACTTTCTTGTTCTCTTATAAGCCCCCTCCCAATTTAATTGTCTACATTACTTTTGGGTATATAAATACTTTTAAAATATGTAAGCTGTTTTGAAAACCATAGTATAGTGTAAAAACATGAAATAAACAATACTACTAATAGAGAGGCTAAGATAGAAAAAGCAAGATCTCAGGACCATTATGTTGTACACAGCAAGACACTGTCAGGAACAAAGAAGTTGAAAGTGTATATGGATTATATAAAATTGGACATATTTCCTCCAATTACTAAATTAGAGAGACGATTGGATGACAACCAACAAATTTCTAATTCCTCATGTTTTTGGATTTCAATCGATTAGGATATGTTGGTAATATTAATTTTCATATTAAGATATTAAGAAAAGGTAATTGTCACTTCCTGTTACTTTTGTTGTAAGAAGTGGAATTAGGTTTGTGTGGATTTGTTGAAAGATTACTTTCTTGCTTCTTCTAGGGTGTAGGTTTGCTCCTTATGTTGATGTTTTCCATCTATTATCCTTTGTAGGGCTGGATTTGTGGAAAGATATTGTGTAAATTTGGTTTTGTCATGGAATATCTTGTTTTCTCCATCTATGGTAATTGAGATTTGACTGGGTATAGTAGCCTTGACTGGCATTTGTGTTCTCATAGATGTATGACATCTACCCAGGATCTTCTAGCTTTCATAGGCTCTGGTGAGAAGTCTGGGGTAATTCTGATAGGCTTGCCTTTATATGTTGCTTGACCTTTTTCCCTTACTGCTTTTAAAATTCTTTCTTTGTTTAGTGAATTTGGTATTTTTATTATTATGTGACAGGAGGAATTTCTTTTCTTGTCCAGTCTATTTTTTGTTCTGTAGGCTTCTTGTATATTCATAGGCATCTCTTTCCTTAGGTTAGGGAAGTTTTCTTCTATAATTTTGTTGAAGATATTTACTGGCCCATTACCTTGGGAGTTTTCACTCTCTTCTATACCTATTATCCTTAGGTTTGGTCTTCTCATAGCATCCTGGATTTCCTGGATGTTTTGGGTTAAGATCTTTTTGCTTTTTGCATTTTCTTTGACAGTTGTGTCAATGTTTTCTGTGGTATCTTCAGCCCCTGAGATTCTCTCTTCTATCTCTTGTATTGTGTTGATGATGCTTGCATCTATGACTCCTGATTTCTCTCCTAGGTTTTGTATCTCCAGGGTTGTCTCTCTTTCTGATTTCTTTTTTTTAAGATTTACTTATTATTATATTTAAGTACACTGTAGCTGTCTTCAGACACTACAGAAGAGGGTATCAGATCTTATTCTGGATGGTTGTGAACCACCATGTGGTTGCTGGGATCCAAACTCAGGACCTTTGGAAGAGCAGTTAGTGCTCTTAACCGCTGAGCCATGTCTCCAGCCCTCTTTCTGATTTCTTTGTGGTTTCTATTTCCATGTTTAGATTCTGAATGATTTTGCTCATTTCCTGCACCTGTTTGATTGTGTTTTCCTGTAGTTCTTTAAGGATTTTTGTGTTTCCTCTTGAAGGGCTTCTGGCTGTTTACCTGTGTTCTCCTGTATTTCTTTGAGGGTGCTATTATCATCACCATGAGAAGTGATTTTTATATGTGAATCTTGCTTCTCCGGTGTAATGGTGTGTCCAGGACTTGCTATGGTAGGAGTATTGGGTTCCAATGATGCCAAGGAAGCTTGGTTTGTCTTGCTTATGTTCTTTTTTTTATTATTATTAGTTATTTTCTTTATTTACATGTAAATTTTTCCCTTCCCAGGTTCCCCTCCAAAAAACAAACAAACAAACAAAAACAAGAAGAACAAACCCCTTTTGCCTCCCTCCTCCCCATGCCTGCCACCTCACCCTCTCCCACTTATTGGCCCTGGCATTCCCCTACTTGCTATGGTAGGAGTATTGTGTTCTGATGATGCCAAAGAACCTTGGTTTGTCTTGCTTATATTCTTAAACTTGCCTCGTATCATCTGGTTATCTCTAGTGCTACCTGCCCTTGCTAATTCTGACTGGAGCCTGTCCTTCCTGTGACCCTGGTTGTGTCAGAACTTCTGAGAGTCAAACTGTCTCTGAGATCCTGTGATTCTGGGATCCTGTGACCCTGGGCTTGTATTAGCATCTAGGAGTGGAGCTTCCTTTGGGTGTTTTGGGACTAGCTGCAAAGTTTGCACTCAAAGTCTGCTCAGGGCACCGGACAGCCCAGACAGACTGGAAGCAACCCAAGCCACTGGGCTGGCAGAGTTCCTATGTGCCTGGTCCTGCTGGTCCCAGTTACTCCCAGTATTGGTACAGATGTTGTGTCCTCCTCACCTCTGATCTTGGGTACGTTATAGTGCCTGGGAGTGGAGCTTCCTCTCACAAGGACAATCTTTACACAGTGCCCAAAAACATCCTCCACTACTGTGGGAAAGGGGAGATGGTTCAGTGAGTAAAAGGTCTTGGCCTGAAAGTACAAAACCCTGAGTTGAAATCTTCAGGAATTGAGGAAAAATCTGAGCATGGTGTATGTCTATAAACCATAATTAAAGGCCAGAGAGAGGCAGATGGAGAGAGCTCTCTGGTCAGCCTAGCAAAAACAAACAAACAAACAAAAACTAAAGAAGCAAACTACTGCCATTACCACCACTACCTTCCTCCAACTCCTCCTCCTCCTCAGGTGCTCAGTTTTCTAAGTCCACGGGTCTCGTGTTCCCTAGTTGCTGTTGACCTGGGATGCATTAAATCCAGTAGTGGCCTTAGAGGCACACCTTATCCTAGGATCTATTGTCTTACTGCCAAGTTTATCTATACTTTTATTTTGAAGTAACCACAGAAGCTGCAATAATAGTACTGTAAATCCCACTTACCATTTCTCTCCTATCCTTAACATCTTCTTTATAAATGTATTTTATATGTAAGTTTATTTTGCCTGCATGTATGTTCGTGTACCACATGCATGCCCAAGAGAGTCAGAAGACAGCATCAGATCCCCTGGAACTGGAGTTAGGGACAGTTTGGAGAGGCTATGTGGGTGCTGGAACTCAGCTCAAGTCCTCTGCAAGAGCAGACAGTGTTCTAACCACTGTGCAGTCTCCCCAGCCCCACTCTTCACATCTACAAACTGCTTCGTTGTAGTAAAGAAATTCTTTACAACATACATTTACTAAGTTGGTGCAGAAACTAAATTCAGCTCAAACATGTTAAAAAAAAAAAAAAAGCCCCCAAATCAATCCCTTCAGCACAGGTATCCAGGCGTTTCGTATTTCTTTTCTTTCTTTTTTCTTTATTTACAATATCTCCTTTCCAAGGCTGCTCTCAAAAAAAAAAAAAAAAAAAAAAAAAAAAAAAAGGAAGGAAGGAAGGAAGGAAGGAAGGAAGGAAGGAAGGAAGGAAGGAAGGAAGGAAAGAAAAGAGAAAAAGAAGAAAATAGGGGGCTGGTGACATGGTTCAGCAGGAGCCTGAAATAGCTGTCTCCTGAGAGGCTCTGACAGTACCCGACTAATATAGAAGTAGAGGCTCACAGCCATCCATTGGACTGAGTACAGGGTCCCCAGTGAAGGAGCTAGAGAAAGGACCCAAGGAGCATTTCGTATTTCTAAAGGATGTCTGTAACCAGATCCAAGATTTTTACTATTTACTGTACGCCAGTAAACTAGTCATCTATCCTCTCCCTAACTCTTTCTAGAGCATGAAGTAAAATGCAAACGATCCGAGAGCCTTACTGGGAGCGGCATTCCCAAGTGTTCCCACTAGAAACTGCACAGCTCATCTCTGCATCCCCCACCCCCACCCCCCCACCCCCACCCCCCCCACCCCCGGTCAACCTGGAATCACCCTCGGGCAAGGTATAACCTGTTCCCAGTGGCCAGGGTGAATGGCTTTCTCACCAGACCATTCTTTATGCCTGTCTTGGCAGCTCTACCACTGCCTGCGGAGATGAGAAGCCCCATCTTTGGGTCTATCAGATGCACCTACAACAGGAACGAGAGGGGCCACACCCCAGTGGACTTGCCACCACTCAAACCACTGGTAACAGATCTGCACTCGCTCAGAATGGAGGGTCTAGCAGGCTATCAGTGTGCTTGCGCCAGGCTCCTAGATGCTCTAGGCCCTCCAGGATGCCCACGGTCAAAAAACCCTGAGTTTTAAAAATCTTTTAAACCTTTTTTTAAAATGCTCCCCAATAGCCCCTGATTGGTTAGTAAGAGGCTTGTGGACTGTGATTGGGCATGAGAGGACTTGAGATGGACTAGAGAGACCGTCTGCACTGGGCTCTTCCTATGCCCAGTGCCTTTCATTTAAGGCTGTGCTATTTGGGGGACATGATCACATGGAGCTGGATTACAGACAGGTAGGTGGTGGGAATTGAACCCAAGTCCTCTGGAAAAGCAGCCAGTGCTCTTAATTGTTGAGCGTCTCTCCTGGCTGGCCTTGAACTCAGAAATCTGCCTACCTCTGCCTCCCAAGTGCTGGGATTAAAGGCGTGCGCCACCACAGCCCAGCGTGGTCTATCTGCCTGTACACCTGCATGCCAAAGGAGGGCATCAGATTACAGATGGTTATGAGCCACCATGTGGTTGCTGAGAATTGAACTCGAGACTTCTGGAAGAGCAGCAGTGTTGAACTATCTCTCCAGCTCAAGAAACTAATTTTTAAAAAATCATGTCAGGGGCTGGTGAGACGGCTGAGCGGGTAAGAGCACCAACTGCTCTTCCGAAGGTTGTGAGTTCAAATCCCAGCAACCACATGGTGGCTCACAACTACCCATAAAGATATCTGACGCCCTCTTCTGGTGTGTCTCTGTACTCTGTACACCTACAGTGAACAGATGTACTAAAAAGTCAATTCCCAACAATCAGATAAGGCTCACAACTATCTGTACATCTACAGTGCGTACTCATATACATAAAATAAATAAATCTTTAAAAAAAATCATGTCAGGCATTAAAATATAAATTGAGTTATATCATCTAATTTTAAGTTAAGATTTTAAAAAATGCTGGGCAGTAGAGCACTCCCTTAATCCCAGCACTTGGGAGGCAGAGGCAGGTTGATTTTTGAGTTAGAGGCCAGCATGGTCTACAGAGTGAGTTCCAGGACAGCCAGGGCTAAACAGTGAAACCCTGTCTCAAAAACAAAATTTTTTTTAAAAAACTTTTAGTAATGCTTTATTACTCTTTCATCATTGTAGCTCTGACCCTTCTGCACTTAATTTTGACACAGTGTATAGACAATTCTTTTTCATATGACTAGCTAAATTATCTAATACATTTTATTACATTTCTTTGAAAATACTTTATTCGACTTTGTTAATTCCTCTCAATTATATTTTATAGTTTTTATAACAGAGTCTTCTACATTTTTTACTATACTGAGTTTTATGCTTAGGGATTTTACATACACACACACACACACACACACACACAGACACACACACACACACACACACATCCATATCCCTGGGTATTCAGGCCTATTTTTACATCTCTATATTTGTGGCATAAAGAACATATGTAGTCTACAACAAACAATCAAACAACAGCAACAATTTTTAAAGTGCCTTTATTCTTATTTTATCTGTATGAATGCTTTTTTGCATGTATGTATGTATGTGCATTCTGTGTATGTCTGATGCCTGTGGAAGTCAGAAAGTATTGAATCCCCTGAAGCTGGAGTTAAAGACAGATGTCAGTCATCATGTGGATGCTAGGAATTGAACCTAGGTCCTCTGCAAGAATCTCAGATGCTCTTAACCATGGAACCATCTCGCCAATCTCATCTTCTTTCAGAAACCAGCCTTCTCCCCCTGTGGCTCTAAGTACACCATTTTCTTTTACTTATATTTTAGTTGAAAAGAGATCCCTAACACCACCATCAGTCTCTCCTTCAAGTGGTCTAAAGTTAGAGGTTGGAGGACTTAGTAGGTACACAGAGCTGGGGAAAAAGCAAACAACCTTGACCTAACGTACAACCAAAAACCGCCTGCCGGAGGCACTTCCACAGAGCAATGGACTAAAGGGACAAGGCGACTGGGTGCCCAGGCCTGGTCACCTGCCTTCTCTCAGCTTCTCCTTTTTTGTCCTGGGGAAACTGTTCCAGATTCAATTTGAGATTAAGTGTCCGGAAAGTTCGTATGACCTAAGAACTGGGAGCCTGTCACACTGGCTAAGAAGGTTTTCAATCTTTAGTCCAGGCAGATTGTAAGTGTTTAGTCCAAAGAAAACTCCAACCGGAAATTCCCCAAACTCCAAAAGGCTGTCCAAACATCCAGAAATGAGCTCAGACTTCAAAAGTTCAGAATTTTAACAATATGATTAGGAGAATATTGTGGCACTGGTTTTCTCAAGAAAAAATTTAGGAATATGTTAATTCACAAAGAGTATAGTGCCAAAGGACAGAAGCTGTGAATAAAAATTATTAAAAAGGAAGATAGCAACAGAGCTAGAAATCTGGACAGTCTCTGTAGATAAAGGGAAAGATGCATTGTTCGATCACAAAAAGTATACTGGACATTTTAAGTGTATTCTCTAATTTTTTAATTTAGTTATTATTATACCCATTTTACAGATGACTTAACTGATTAAGAAATCACTCCATATCTTATTCCATACAACTAATAAATAGTGAGCAATGCTAGTCTTGTTGATTATCAATCCCATCATTACTTATTTATTTTTTCAATCTTTGAGACAGGGTTTTACATAGTCCAGGTTGGCACTGATTTTTCAATATAACTAAGAATGACCTTGAACCTCTGATCCTTCTGCCTCCATCTCCCTGGCTCTGGAATTTAGGCATATGGTACCATACCTGTTTTATACAATGCTCAGGATTGTTGGCAGTGTTCCAGGAATGTCAGGCAAGCATTCTACCTACTAAGCAACATGTCCAATCTCCAAAACTGTATTCTGCCATGTAAATGCAGATAAAGTGAATGAGGGATGGTGGCTCACACCTGTAATCTCCTCACTCAGTAAGGTGAGGCAGGAGGATTGCCATGAGTTTGAGGTTAGGATGGACTATACCATGAGGCCTTGCTAAAACAACAAATACTACCCTCCAAAGAAAGAGAGAAAGAGAGAGAGAAACAAACAAACAAACAACTAAATATGGGGGCTGGAAAGATGGCTCAGTGGATAAGAACTCTTGCAGTGGACCGAGTTTTCAGTTCCTAGCACATACAGGTGGCTCGCACCAGGCTGTAACTCCAGTTCCAGGGGATCTGATGTTCTCTTCTGGCCTTTGACAACCTTTCACACCCATGGTATATAGACATACTTGCATGCCACATAACAAAAAGAGTAGCAGAGATTTGGCAAACAAGCCAAAAGTGAAAGCTCATACTGGGCAAATCCCAGTATTCAGAGACAGGGGGAGCTCTGTGAATTCAAGGGCAGCCCGGTTCTACATAGTGAGTTCCAGAATGTTGAAAGACCTTATCTGGACAAAAAAAAAAAAAAAAAAAAAAAGGAGGCTCATTCCTGCCCCAGGGCTAACCATACATAATACATACATACATACATACATACATACATACATACACATCACACAATGCATATAATGTAAAATGTAAGTGGATTGAAGAAAAAGATTGTTTTTAGATTTTTTGTTTTTCTGCTTATAAGTATTGCCTGAATGTATGGTTTTTGGTTTTTGGTTTTTGGTTTTTTGTTTTGTTTTTTGGTTTTTCGAGACAGGGTTTCTCTGTATAGCCCTGGCTGTCCTGGAACTCACTCTGTAAACCAGGCTCGCCTCGAACTCAGAAATCCACCTGCCTCTGCCTCCCAAGTGCTGGGATTAAAGGCATCCGCCACCACTGCCCAGCTTGAATGTATGTTTGTGTATCACTTGTGTGTCTGGTTCCTGTGAAGGTCAAAATGGAGGTGGGGTCAGACTCTTCAACTGGTTGTGAGCTACCATATGGGTGCTGGGAACTGAACCCAGGTCCTTTGAGAGAGCAGCCAGTACTTTTAACCACATAGCCATGTCTCCAGCCAGGAACTGAGATTTTTATGAAATCACTAGAACAGATGTGCAATTGGAATGTGATATTGAATTAATATGTGATATTGGACAAGTAGCACGCTTTAAGAATCTCAAACTAGTTTTTAAAAACAATGGGCTTTGGGGGTTGGGGAGGGGGAGATGAACAAGGTTTCTCTGTGGAGCCCTGTCCTGGAATTTGCTCTGTAGACCAGGCTGGTCTCTAAATCAGAGATCCCCATCCCTCCCTCTCAACTGCTGAGATTAAAGACATCTACCACCAAGCCTAGCTAAAAACAAAACAAAACAAAACAAAAAAAACGACTTATTTATTTATTTAGTGTGTGTGTTGTATATCACAAGCATGCAGGTGCCCAAAGAGACCAAAAGAAAGTGTTAGATCCTCTGGAACTGGAGTTAAGTAAGGGCACTTGGGAGCTGGAAAGTATGATCCTAGGAACCAAATACAGGCTTTAGGCAAGAGCAGCAAGTGCTGTAAACACAGCCACTCTCCAGCCTACCTTCTTCCCAGATAGGGTATAGGGTCTCCGTAGCCTTGTCTGTTGTAGAACCTATGGTGGAGATAAGGCTGGCCTCATGGCCTCAGACTCTTAGAGATCTATGCCTGCTTCTGCCTTCCATCACACCAGTCGCCCAGATCAAGGTTATGATTCAGAAAAAATACCTGGCCTTTTGATCTGAAGACTGAAGTTCATGGGTGCATATTTTACATATCAAAGCAGACCTGGCCTCTAGGGTCTCCCAACTTTGAACTTTCCAGCACAGGGGCTGGGCTGCTCTTCTCTCCAGAGGCATTTTATATATAACTTATATAACCCAGACATTTTGAGCTTCCTCTCTCTCTCTCTCTCTCTCTCTCTCTCTCTCTCTCTCTCTCTCTCTCTCTCTCTCTCCTTCCCTCCCTCCCTCTCCCTTTCTCTTTCTCTTCTCTAAGTGTGCCCTTTCTCTTTTTCTCCCATCCCCTCTCCCCTTGGTGACTTCCCTGGTCTCAATCCTTGGGGCCAGTGAACTCACCAAGAGCAGCCTCCCAATAAACCTGCCTTTAATCTAATCTGGTTTGAATTGGCTCATTTCACTGGCAGAGAAATAAAACTATCACCTAGGAAATGGTTTCTTTGATAACAAAATCCCTTTGAGTTCCTATTTGAATCAAAGTTCAAAGGAAATTCTACACAGGATCTTTATGTTGAATTACTTCCAAAAATGGCCATAGTAATCCCTCCCTATAAACTTTCCTTTCAGTTTTGCCTTCAACTTGTTTTGACAATAAAATGGAGCAGAAATAACAATGTGTAAATTTGCAGTTTATTATCTATACACTCTTGAAGCCATATATCATAGAAAGGTATTTAAATGTTTCTCTCCATTTATTTGTTTGTGTGTGTGTTGTCTATGTGTGTAGGCATATGTGCTTCGTGTTCTTCTGGAGGTCAGAGGGCAACTTGCAGGAAGGAGTTGGTTGGTCCTGTCCTTCTACCATATGGTTCCCAGGATTAAACTCAGGTCATCAGGCATTGTGGCAAGCATCCATACTCACTGAGCCATTTTGCTGGCCCATAGTCTAAATTGTCTTGCTAGAAGCATGTCTCATCCAATAGTTACAAACAATATCTGGACAGTTGACTGAGGTTGTCTGGGATATCCAAACCATTCAGTCAAACTGGACCTGCATGTACATAATTTACCCAAAGTAAGACCATTAGAAGAACCACCTAACTAAACCAATTCCAAACTGCTGACTTGGAAAATTGTGAGAAAAAAAAAAGTCAAGATATTTTGGAATGGGATATTCTCTCCTCCAGACTCTCAAAAAAAATTAATACAGTTACCATGAATGGATTGTTTTTCCAGTTAAGTAAGTTAGATATGTAAGATATCAGGCTAAGTGCAGAAAGTGAGATACAATATATTAAGTATGACCAGACTTCAGTAAGTTAACAATGTATACCAGGAGGTAAACAAGTGTTTAAATGAAGATCACACAGGACAATATAACATAAAGAGCCATAGTATGTAACTACTACATTGTCTAAGAATTTAAATATAGAAACATTTTTGCATGAGGGCCTAAGGGAGAGTCTTATCGAGAACATCCTGTCAGGAAAACCTTAGACTTTGGTAGTAAGTGGAAGGAGAAGGCATTCCAAGTCAAAGAAACTGACCTAGAACAACTGTGGTCTAGGAACGAGAAAGAACCCGAGACACCTCAGAATAGTCCATTTAGCTAGACTGCTGTCTAAGCATACAGGAGAATGGGAGGGCCAGTCTTCATTCAACAAGCATCAGTTTGATGTCAGGCGCTGCCTTCTGCGGCACTAATTGTTATATAACAAACCTGGAAGCTGGTTACTACGTCAAGATCCCTGAAAGTGATGGAGGATGTCTGTTTTGTTGTTTTTGCTTTGATTCCGGTGCTCGTGTATAATGGGAGCTGGGGAGTACATATGGAGGTCAAAGGACAACTTTTGGGGATCAAACTCAAGTCATCAAATGTGTGGGGCAAACATTTTTACTCGATGTGCCATGCCATGTCCCCTTTTTTATCTTTTAGAAGCAGTGTCTCCTGTAGTTCAAAGTGGCATGGAATTTACCATGCAGACAAAGATGGCTTTGAACCACTGTTGAGCCACATTAGGGCTAGGGATGTAGCTCAGTGGTAGAAGACTTTCTTAGTATTGGGAGGTCCTGGGTTAGCTCTCCCACACCAAAGGAAAATAAGTGACAAAGGAACAAAAATCTTGCACCAAACTAAATATCAATGATCAGTTGCATGGCAAAATAAACCATAGTAGATTAGTATAATGCAATACCACACAGTAAGGAAAGAAAATAAAT
>JADRCD010129151.1:0-10973 GCA_019843815.1 Montemys delectorum | reverse complement strand
AGAACTACTAAAGAGAGAACTTTGCATTACTGGGACTATTGATACTGATTAGCTGGAGCCAAGAAATTAGCCATGATTAAAAAGAGACCAGCATCATTGAGGTAACATCTTCTGGGAAGTGTTTTCTGAGAGCACAAAGAGGTTGTGTTCCAGAGATAGCCAAGGTTGTACCTTGTGCTGCAGCAGGACTTGGTAATGTGTAAGAGTCACCCAAGTGGTACTGGTTTTAAGAGCACAAAGGGGTCATGAGGAGCAGCTGAGGCTCAGCACAGTGAGAGGCCATGAAAGGCCATTGGTGAAGGTGCAGCCTCAGTTTACAATTAATGGTCCAGGACTGAAGGTGTCATGCAAAGGAGTTGAGGCTTGGCACCTTAAAGACAGTCTATGAGAGGCTATTGGTAAAGCCTAGTTACAGAATTGTTTTGAGACTGCCAGTACCATGCAATGACCACCAAGGACAGCAACAGCAGTAGAATACAGGCATCTAAAGCCCAGAAGACAAGATGTGTGCTACAAAGGGCAGAGCTGGAGAGGTGACTCAAGCCCTTGGAAGAGCCCAGAAGATCGTGAGTTAGATCCCAGGGATTGGTTTTGCTTTTGATTGTAAATGTGACCTGATATTTTTCCCTCTTGAAAGAAAAATGTATTTTAGTGGAGCCCACAGTTAAGAGACTTTGAATTTTAAAAATATTGGACATTTTAAATTAATTGAACTTTTAATATGTAAAGACTGTGGGACTTTAGATCTTGGAAATAAATAAGAACATAAGGGTTGAGGCTTAATAGTGATGTGTTTGTGTGCCAAGTTGACAAGGTGTCAATTGTACTGGCTAGTTTTGTGTATCAACTTGACACAGGCTGCAGTTATTACAGAGAAGGGAACTTCAGTTGGGGAAGTGCCTCCATGAGATCCAGCTGTGGGGCATTTTCTCAATTAGTGACCAAGGGGGTAGGGTCCCTTGTGGGTGGTGCCATCCCTGGGCTAGAAATCTTGAGTTCTATAAGAGAGCAGGCTGAGCAAGCCATGGGAAGCAAGCCAGTAAGGGACATCTCTCCATGGCCTCTGCATCAGCTCCTGCTTCCTGACCTGCTTGAGTTCCAGTCCTGACTTCCTCTGGTGATCAACAGCCATGTGGAAGTAAGTTCAATAAACCCTTTCCTCCCCAACTTGCTTCTTGGCCATAATGTTTGTGAAAGAATAAAAACCCTGACTAAGACAACTCCTCTTAAGTGAATTTGCTTGTTTTTGTTCAACAGCTTTCAGATGTGCTGTCAAATTGCTGATATATGCTCTCTCCAGTTTCTTTTTGGAAGCACTTAAAGCTATGAGTTTTCCTCTTAGGACTGCTTTCATTGTGTCCCATAAGTTTGGGTATGTTTTGGCTTCATTTTCATTAAACTCTAGAAAGTCTTTAATTTCTTTTCTTATTTCTTCCTTGATCATGTTATCATTGAGTAGAGTGTTGTTAAGCTTCCACGTGTATGTGGGCATTCTATTGTTTATGTTGTTATTGAGGAGCAGCCTTAGTCCATGGTGATCTGATAGGATACAAGGAATTATTTCAATCTTCTTGTATCTGTTGAGGCCTGATCTGTGATCAATTATAAGGTCAATTTTGGAGAAGGTACCATGAGGTGCTGAGAAGAAGATATATTCTTTTGTTTTAGAATAAAAAGTTCTATAGATACCTGTTAAATCCATCTGTTTCATAACTTCTGTTAGCCTCACTGTGTCCTTGTTTTGTTTCTGTTTCCATGATTTGTCCATTGCAGAGAGTGGGGTGTTGAAATCTTCCACTACTATTGTGTGCGGTGTAATGTGTGCTTTGAGCTTTAGTAAAATTTCTTGTATGAATGTAGATGTCCTTGCATTAGGAGCATAGATGTTCAGAATTGAAAGTTCCTCTTGGTAGATCATACCTTTGATGAATATGATGTGTCCCTCCTTATCTTTATCACTTTAAGGTGAAAATCATTTTATTTGATATTAAAATGGCTGTCTAGCTTTTTTTCTTGGGACCATTGGCTTGGAAAATTGTTTTCCATCCTTTTATTCTGAGGTAGTGTCGGTCTTTGACACTGAGGTGGGTTTCATGTATGCAACAAAATGTTGGGTCCTGTTTACGTACCCAATCTGATAGTCTATGTCCTTTTATTGGGGAATTGAGTCCATTGATATTAATAGATATTAAGGAAAGGTAATTTTTGCTTCCTGTTATTTTTGTTGTTAGAGTTGGAATTCTGTTCAAGTGGCTACTATCTTCTTTTAGTTTTGTTGGAAAATTACTTTTTTGCTTTTTCTAGGATATAGTTTCCCTCCTTGTGTTTATGTTTTCTATTTATTACCCTTTGAAGGGCTGGATTTGTAGAAATATATTGTGTGAATTTGATTTTGTCATGGAATACTTTGGTTTCTCCATCTATGATGATTGAGAGCTTTGTTGGGTATAGTAGTCTGGGCTGGCATTTGTGTTCTCTCAGGATCTGTATGACATCAACCCAGGATCTTCTGGCTTTCATGGACAAGTTCATGCTACTGTGTGGTGAGAGTGTTGACAGAAGATGTCCTTGGGGTGATATTTCATTCTACTTCTGCCCTTTGAACCTTACTCAGGTCATCACTCATAGGAGCATGTACCTTTACCTGCTGAGAAATACCTATGGCACATATACAATTGTGGGCTGTGCATCTTACTGTATGTGCACTGGTGGGAGTATTTACTTATAATATATACATTAGGACTCTTCTGCTAGCTAGTCAAAATCTGCAAAGCCGATTATTCATTAGTCTCCTGGATGTACTTGCCTTGGAGGTGAATGGACGCCTGGGTTTCATATTTTATCTGTAAAAAATTGTATCATCCCCTCCTATAAGTACAAAGTCCCCTTAAAAGATAAACCTAATATCTTCCAACCTCAGGAATTATATTGATTTGATCCTGAATAGCAAACCATAGCCTCACCAACTGTTTAGAATTCATTGACCTTATAGAATTCTTTCTCTCTCTGCCTCTCATGGTATTAAACACAAGCGTCACCATACTAGATTAGATTATTGTCTCTTGCAAGATTGAACTAGACAACCTGGGCGATTAAAAAGTGAACTTGGTTACACATAACAAGAAAGGAAGACAGATATCTGTCATATAAGGGTCCAGAGAGCAAGGTGGAACACTAGTAATCATGTGGGCTCAAGAGAGAAAGGGAATGTTCTTCAGAAGAAATGAACTACAGGAACGGATATTTCGTCCTGACCCTGGGCCAAGCCCACTGAGCACATTCACCACAAAAGAAACATTGTCTCAGCATCAAATTAACACACCCCTGACTTTCATTGCTCTCCTAAGCTGCCTTGACCACAGATCCAAAGAACTAGCAGTAGAAAAACAATCTTGCCTGAGGAACTGTCAGACACTCTGTACTAGGTCTCTGCCTTCCCATCACAGTCCCTTTTAAATCCCAGGTCAATTTAATCTTTTAAATTCTACTGTGGTCAGCCTGGGCAAATGCCTTCAGCTTCAGTTCCCTTGTACTTTGCAACTTTTGTCTGCTTAAACATTGGAGTGCGAGCTCTGATCATCCTTTGACTCTGGGTCATGGAAAACTGCTATTTTGTCAGAGGATGATATGAGCATAAGGCAGTACAGGAAACCTGGAGCAGCTGTGCATCATCTGGGCAACTCATCCTCACTAAAGCAGGCTCTGAGATCTAGTGAGGCTTCAACCAGATACAGGCATTTGTGTGACTTTCATCACAATGTATGGTCTCTTTAAGCAATCAAGGTAGACAATAAAAAAAAAAAAACAACCACAAGGTAACAACAACATCAACATCATTTATCCAGGCATGTATAAAATACCTTTTAGAGCAGTTTGGACCTCATGATGGTCACAGCTCAGTTACAAGTGACATGTACTGCACACAGCTGCACTGACCGGGATATGGTATTGCTTCCTTGGCTCTGAAATGGCTTTTGAGCCTAATGCACTTAAACTTTCTTCATTCCCAAGTCTGCAAGTTTTATATTAGTTGCAAATACTGATGTTTCTTAGGTTCTCAGCTTGAAACATGAGAAAAGCTCCTATTGTCTCTAAACAGTTAATTCCAATAATGACCTGGTCCAACCCTACAACTTTGAGAAATGAAGAACTGCAGGTATACAGTTGAACCAAGAGAATTCTCTGAAATGCTCTTTTACAAAAAGATTTACAATTACACTTTTTTAGATAATCCCTCCAAAACTCTAAAATGTATGCTATTGCCACCAATCTGAGGATAAAATTTCCAGGGTTTACATTTGCCTCAACCGACTCTTGCTCCAAGCCTGCTTCCCCAGCCCCAAGCTCCCTAGGATCACAAACATCAATAGTCTCTAATTCTTTGAGAGACTCTTGAACCTTCCTGACCAACATGTCAAAAGGAGGTCTCTCACTTGTACTTCCTGGTTGGATTTGAGAAAGGGAGGATGTGCACGTTAATATTTTGAAGATGGCATAGAGAATTTACCATTTTTTTATTTGCCCTGTATTTGAGCCTCTATGTTCCAAAGAAAAGGGAGTTTTCCATACAAAAGATAATATTTGTCTTAGTCAGGGCTCTCTAGAGTCACAGAACTTATGCTAGTCTCTATGTAGTAAAGGAATTTATTGATGACTTACAGTCTGTAGTCCAACTCCCAACAATCAACTCCCAACAATGGTCGGCAGCAGCTGTGAATGGAAGTCCAAGGATCCAGCAGTTGCTCAGTCCTACAAGGCAAGCAGGTGAAGCAGAGAGAGCCTTCCTTCTTCCAATGTCCTTATATGTGTCTCCAGCAAAAAGTGTGGCCCAGGTTAAAGGTGTGTGGCACCATGCCTTTAACCCCAGATGACCTTGCTTGAACTCATAGATCTTCCAGTCTTAATCTTCTAGGATTCATAGCCACTATGCCACCACACCTTTAATCCCAGATGATCTTGAACTCATAGATATTTCTATCTTAATCCTTTGTAATTCATAGCCACTATTTCTCATGATCTCCATGCCAAGATTCAGGTCAGAAACTTCTATCTCTCAGTCTCCAGATTAGGGCCACAGGTGAGCCTTCTAATTCTGGATTGTAGTTCATTTCAGATATAGTCAAGTTGACAACCAGGAATAGCCACTACAATATCGTAAACCAGAGATTGTGTGAAACACAAGTATATGTATATGGAAACAATGCCCACTATCAAAGAATGCACAGTAAGAAAGTATTATGTAGGTTCTATACAAAAAAGGTATAGGAGAACAATATTGGCCTGTGTGAAACAGGGTAAACCTGGGGAAATGGACTGTATTTCACTTAAATTGACTCAGGTGCTATATTTATTATTGACAAAAACTCCCACATCCAAGGTCGCTAAAGATTTGGGTACCAACAAAAGTCTCTCATGCATTCAGGTTCCTAAACAATGATCCCCATCCAAAACCCTTGACTGCTAATGAAGCAGAGAGAAATCTCTTGCTTTAGAAGGAGAGGTTGCCAAAATGTATTTATTCCCCAGGTCACATGAGAGGCTCCAGGAAAGGCAACCCTTAAATTGATCAATTTGAGGAGAACTAGTTATCAGGTAGGTCATGGCAGTTACCAGTGACATCACCAAGAATGCCTTCCTTGGAAAATCTCTTGTATCTAGGAGAGAACTAGAATCTTCTGTGATGTCACCTGTGTTGTGGTGACAACTGCCTGAGGGATATTCCTTCAGTGACGTTTGGGTTGACAAACAGTCATGTTTTCCAGGCTGCTCAGATTGTTTCAGAGGGAGAATGGAGATCAAGGAGAGACCAGTCGAAACCAAAGAAAAGATGGAAACCTTTCTTGTGAAAAAGGAAGAAGGAAATCCTTCTGGAGAAGGCACAGTGAGTCCTGGGCAGAGATTGGGAACTTCCTGTAAGAGGTTGACTTGAGCTCGGACTTCCAGAAATAGGCCTGACAAGCTGGACCCTTGGAATTTCTGAATGGCAGACCAAGAGTCAAGAATCTCTTAATTACTTTGGCAGAGACCCTGCAGCTCCTTTCCTGGGAGCTATTTAATTTCATTTTGTGTGGCAAAGAATGCCAAGAGGAGGCACTATGAGAATACTAAGGTGTCCCTTCTTGGGAGGGAGTTGAAGCTCTTGATCCTCTAGATTACTGTAGGTTCCATGAGTCTCTGATGAAAAGAACAGAGAAGGAAGCTCCCCTATTCATGAGCTGAGGGCTCAGACACTTTGGGATTGAACACACATGATTATAGCTTGATGTTTGATAAGCACTATGAATTTCAGGATTTACCTGCATCTCATCTGATGTTAGCTGACAATGTTCCCCAAATCTTTATGTCTGAGGTAGCTTACAAATTTTAGGGTTAGGGGGACTGTAATAGGGCATGTGGACTATGTCTCCAATGGTGATTGTGAAGAGGGATGTAGCTTAGCAGATCAGCTCAAAGATAACTTTTCTGCTTTTTCAGGGATTCACCATGTCCCTAGCTTTTCCCTTCCTCTACTTTCTTTTTGGGACTGAAAATGGTCACCCCTGTCCCTGGCCATCACCTATGCCAATCCATTTGTGTTCATCTATCTTCAGGGTCTGATAGGAAAACATCTTCTGAAAATTCCAACATCACTAAACAGATGAAGAATATGAATAAATTGGAAGAACTGAAATTTGAGATCAGAAAGATCAGTTTTGAGAGCGATGAACTGTGTCGAATCCTGGATCTTTACATGTACAAAGATTTGAACTACAGGTAGTAATTATGCCCAGTACACTGTTCATTGTACTGTGCCCTCTCTTTTAACCCACATTTCCTCCCATGAATGGAATGTGTCATCTCACATCATTCATTTTAAGAAGCCCTGACAGGTGTGGAATTGTTGAATAAGCTAGTAGCTGTGTGTTTATGGTCATTCTCTTTTGTACTTGACCTTGAGGTAGTTGGAGTCTGATTGGTTCTGTCAACAGCTGGAAGGACCTTATCACACTTGCTGCCTCTCAGTGTGTGAATGCAATGCCTGTAGGCCATCACTGCTTCACTCTGATTTTGTTCATTATGTTCCAAGACTATGGCACCTCCCTGGGTTTATTTGACATTCTAATTATATTTGTGTGTTCGAGTGCAGTTGCCAGAGTTTTATTCTGGCCCTGAGGCTCTGGGACCTTTGATGGGTTCTGAGGATTTTTCTGATGGAGTGTTTGTAGGTCATGATAGTATTGAGTCCATACCGGTCCAAATTGAACACCACAGTACTTTTCTCCATGAGTTTAATTTGGTGTCACATAGGAACCTTGTGGGGGAGGAGGTATTATAAAGCCTGTCTCCTGTAAGTACAAGTTAGACCCTCTGGGAATTCATGTAAAAATAGGAACTAAGGAATGAGAATCCGTGCCTTAAAATTAAGAGAAAGGTCATCACAGGTATCTGTTGGACCAAAGCCTGTGTTACAGTCTAGTGAAAACTTCACAGAAATAGTCTATTCCTTCAGGCTCACCCAGAGACCTCTTGAAGGTCAGCTACCTCCATTTGGTTGCCTGGCTCTGCTGTCCTCCATCCAGGATAATATATTCAATCAGTGCTAATTGGACCTAGCTTGAAGGAGCAAGGATGTTGCATATACTTAGCTGGGGTAGTCCAGGAGACAGCCTGTTTCACATTATTCTTGAATCCTTAGTTCAGAGGATTATTTGTTCTTTGTGCCATGCCTTAACACAGGATGAACATTGAATTCACCATCATTAAATCACAACATGAGAAGACAATGTTGGAGATAAAGAAAATGACCCAGACCATAAGTGATGCCAGGGAGAAGTACAAGGAGCTGGTAGAAGATAATTATTCCTACAGGTGAGTCACTGACACAGCTGAGGCTCTAGCCCAAGGCAGGACATGCTCTGTCCTTCTAGGACTTTGAACAAAAGTAAGGACTCTGGTTCCATACTACCTGTTTCCTAAGAGAAATCCACCCTTGCACCAAGAGTCTTGGATTTGTACCTCTTGGACTCAATTGTCCTAGGAGTGAAGAGTGTACATGACCCTCTAATCTTTATTCTTCCAAATTCAGGATTCTCTACATAGCTAATATATCCACAGTGATGGGAAAGCAATCCTGATCCTTTAGGTTTCTGTCAGCACAGTGAAAGATCTGGGATCCATAAAAAAAAAATGCAAAGAGTGAATACATTTTGGTTCTACTCTCCTCTCTCAGAGGGGATTTTCCCTGCGTCCGGTAGGCTGATGGTTTTCTGATACCACAGACATATAAACAAGCATGAGGAATCTTTCATCTTCTGTGAGGTACATGAGATTCTGTCGGGGTCAGGGTTTTCACAAGTACTTTGAGCCTTGTGGAATGTAGCTGGTCCCTGGATTTGATAATATGAACTGTAGTCTGGGGTTGTCTGGTGATAGGGGCTCTTGCAGGGATCATATTTGGAGGATTGGCAGGAAATGGAAGTTGGTTTGGGAGTAACCATTTTTAATTTGTGAATCAGCATCAGGCACAACCACATCCTGAATGAATATACCTTATTAAAGGAAAAAGTAAGGATATTGATGAATGAGAACAGAAAGGTGCTGGTGGAGCAGGCTGAATTGCAAGCATCCTATGGGGAAGAAAAGAGGTTCTGTGAGGAGTCAAGCAAGAACATCTATGTCCCAAGTGACAAGCTGCAGCAGGTAGGATGATGCATCAGAGGCAGATTGCCCTTATGTCTAACTATAAACATAGACAAACCAATGTAACTGTCTACCAAATTATCCAGGCACTCACCTATATCACATCTAAGTGTTCATGTATGTGATCATTAACAAGGCTTTCTGTGGAGGTAGACTGTTTTCAAGAAACTGCATGTCTGGTAATCAAATGCTCCTGCTCTGCTAGAATCTGTGGTTCACTGAGAGAGATTGTATGACTACCCATCACACCACGTCATGCCATGAAATTTGAAGGATGCTGTTTTGGAGCCCTTCTTTAGAACAGCACAGACCTTTGAAGGAAGAACTGATGGCTTGTAGCTCATTTGCTTTACAAGTGTCATGCGAGATTCCAGGGAATAAGTAGTCTGCAGGGATCAGAGCTTAGTGGAATTGACAAATAAGTGGATTCTATTGTTTTCTTTTGGCTGGTGTTGATATTTTCCTCCCCTTACCCCTCTAATTCAAGCTTTTCCCCTTAGATCATTGATCTTGGTTCACACTGAGAGAGACTGAGTAGTATCTTGTCAGTCTTATGTTCTTTGAGAGCTGCTGGATTGTCATACCTGGGCCTTCAATCTGGAGCTGGGTAGATGAGCAAGGATGTTAGAAAACCTGCTCACAAGCTCAGGTTTGTTGTGAGATTTTTGAGGCCTCAAGAAAATAATTTCTCAATATATATATACTCCCCATTCTGACCAAGAAGAGAGTTCTCTATGGGCATTTCCTCCAATAGAAGGAATAGAGGAGTCATGAGTGTTATTGGAAACATCTGCTGTGCATAGTCCAAATTATCTTGTTCCTCTAGCATGATAGATTCCTCATTGATTTCTGCTCACTTATGATATTGTGTGTGTGTGTGTGTGTGTGTGTGTGTGTGTGTGTGTGTGTATGTGTGTTTGAGTGGTTGTGCCAATCTGTATCTTTTTGGGTATGTTAGTAGGCCAGTTAATGACATCTGATCTTGTCCAGTCATTCTCTAATTTATTTCTTTGAGCCTAGTTGTCTCAACAAACCTGACACTTCCCGTTTTACTCTGGACAGTAACTTTTGCATGTCCTGTCCACTATCAGGTGGAACTCCTTCATTTATTTGTCTCAACAAATTGTTAAATAATATAGGTATTTTAACCGTAAGTATTAGATTTCTTCACTTTCCTAGAATAGATATATCCTCCTGGGAGTTTGTGATATGTCTTATTGGCTTCACCATGAGCTTGCATAAAGTCCTCCAGCGCATCCCACTGGTGGCATTGGTTTGCTAACTCTATCATGGGCATGGCTCTGTTTCAGGATAAATGCCTCCTCATGGTTGTGAAGAGTTCTGCATTTCAGAAATATCACAGCAAGTTATTTCACTAGTTTCTTCTGTCTGATATCTAGGATGATTTCATATCACATGAAGTGTAATGTGTTGAAAATTTTCTAGGAAGTGACCAAAATTCAATGACTTCCTCTGATGCTACCAAGGAACCAGTATAGGTTTAATGAAGTAACTGTGAAGAGTCAGCTTGGCGCTTGCTGGAGGCTTTTCCTAGAAATCTGTTTCTTGGGATTTTGTTGGTGTATTGTCCAGGTTGTGGGTGCAGAGCTTGTAACTTCCTTGTAGGATCAGCAAGAGTCTGCATAGAAAATTTTCCTAGAAAGGAGATAAGTACACGTCAGGGCCGCAAAGGCTGTCTGAGTCTAAGAGCCTTGTACACATCCTAGGTCCCACCACTTGCTCATACAGCAGGGAATTGCTGGATAAGAACAACATTTTCACTGATGTGTATGTTTGTGTGTCTGTGTGTATGTATGTGTGGTATATGGTCTGTGTGACTTTGTGTCTGTTTTTGTGTTTGGACCAACAGTGGCTAAGGGTGATTACACTAAAGTTGTGAGTTTGGGTAATGCTAGGAAATTTTGCAAGTGTTCGTGCTATAGGAGCTTGCATATACAACTGTGTGTTTGTGTGTGTGACTTGTGTGTCTCTGTGTGTTTGTACAAACATGCACTGTGTATGCCTCTAGAGGTCAAGTTTAATGAGAAGAGCACTTGAAACTTCAGTTTGTACCCGTGAAACATAAAATACTGCAGTCCAACTATTCTGAATCTCTACCTAGCTCCTAAGAATAAAAGGATACAAAAACTCTTGAAAAGTATGATTTTCAACTGGCTAGGGGAAAAACTATTGATCCTCATTGAAATCCTTTGGAGCAAATCAAAGGAATATGGAACATGGAGGTAAGGAGGAGGATGCTGTATGACATCCATATGTTTATGTCCCTTTTCTGC
>JADRCD010129150.1:2809-16091 GCA_019843815.1 Montemys delectorum | reverse complement strand
ACCCATCACTATGAGGAACTATGAGGAGTTACCCATCACTATGAGGAGCTATGGGGAGTTACCTATCACTATGAGGAGCTATGGAGAGTTATTCATCACTATGATGTGGTCACAATTGAGACGTGGGGTAGTGAAAGACCAACAAATAAAACAAAGATTCATGGGTTAGATATGAGTTTAGAAGTAAAGTCACAGAATGAGAAAAAGTTTATATATAAGAATACACAGGTAAGGAAAGGATGCAGCTGGGGAATCTCATTAGTTACACCAAATGAGGGGTGAAAGGGAAGGATATGGGAGATGAATTGGATTCCCATCACACACATGCCAAAAAAAAATTCTAGGTAAAATAAGATTTTAATGTTAAAAATGGAAAAAATGTGATTTTATTAAAAATATAGAATTTTTATGACAACTGAATACAGAATTGTCAATAAATAATAAAATACTAAGAAATAATTCCTACATGAAATTTTGTTGTTGTTGTTTTGGGGTTTTTTGTTGTTTTGTTTTGTTTTGTTTTGTTTCGAGACAGGGTTTCTCTGTATAGCCCTGGCTCTCCTAGAACTCACTCTGTAGACCAGGCTGTTCTCAAACTCAAAAATCTGCCTGTCTCTGCCTCCCAAGTACTGGGATTAAAGGCATGTGTCACCACTGCCCTGCCATACATGAAAATTTAATCTGCTCACTTTATCATTAAAATTTTATTAGATATTTTCTTTATTTACATTTCAAATGATATCTCCTCTCCCAGTTTCCCCTCTGGGAGGAGGGGAACCTGTTCCCTCTCCGTTCCCCCTGATTACCAACCCACCCTCTCCTGATTCCTGGCCCTGGCATTCCCCTACACTGGGGCACAGAGCCTTCACAGGACCAAGGGCCTCTCCTCCCATTGATGACTGACTTGGCCATCCTCTGCTCCATATGAAGCTGGAGCCATGAGTCCCATCATGTGTACTCTTTGGTTGGTGGTTTAGTCCCTGGGAGCTCTGGGGGTGCTGGTTAGTTCATATTATTGTTCATCTTAAGGGGCTACAAACCCTTCAGCTCCTTGGGTCCTTTCTCTAGATCCTTCATTGGGGACCCTGTGCTCAGTCCAATGGATGGCTGTGAGCCTCTACTTCTGTATTAGTTGGGCACTGGCAGAGCCTCTCAGGAGACAGCTATATCAGCCAGCACTTGCTGGCATCCACAAAAGTGTCTGAGTTTGATGATTGAATATGGGAAGGATTCCAGGTGGAGCAATCTCTGGATTGTCCTTATTTCAGTCTCTGCTCCATAGTTTGTCTCTGCAACTCCTTCCATGGGTATTTTGTTCCCCCTTCTAAGAAGGATCAAAGTATCCACACTTTGGTCTTCCTTCTTGAGTTTCTTGTGGTTTGTGAATTGTATTTTGGGTATTCCGAGCTTCTGGGATAATATTCACTTATCAGAGAGTCCATATCATATGTGTTCTTTTGTGATTGGGTTACCTCACTCAGGTATTTTATATTATTTTTGACTATTGTGAAGGGTGTTGTTTCCTTAATTTCTTTCTTAGCCTGTTTATCCATTGATTTGCTTGAGTTAATTTTATATCCAGCTACTCTGCTGAAGTTGTTTATCAGGTTTAGGAGCTCTCTGGTGGAATTTTTGGATTGCTTAAGTATACTATCATATCATCAGCAAATAGTGATAATTTGACTTCTTCCTTCCCACTTTGTATCCACTTAATTTCCTTTTGGTGTATAATTGCTCTGGCTAGGACTTCAAGTACAATATTGAATAGGCAGGGAGAGAGTGGGCAGCCTTGTCTAGTCCCTGATTTAGTGGGATTGCTACAAGTTTCTCTCCATTTAGTTTGATGTTGGCTACTGGTTTGTTGTATATTGTTTTTACTATGTTTAGGTATGGGTCTTGAATTCCTGATCTTTCCAAGACTTTTATCATGAAGGGATGTTGGATTTTGTCAAATGCTTTCTCAGCATCCAATGAGATGATCATATGATTTTTTTTTCTTTGAGTTTGTTTACATAGTAGATTATGTTGATGGATTTCCATATATTGACCCATCCCTGCATCCCTGGGATGAAGCCTACTTGATCATGATGGATGATTGTTTTGATGTGTTCTTGGATTCAGTTTGCAGGAATTTTATTGAGTGTTTTTGCATCAATATTCATAAGGGAAATTGGTCTGAAGTTTTCTTTCTTTGTTAGGTCTTTCTGCGGTTTAGGTATCAGAGTAATTGTAGTTTCATAGAATGAATTGGGTAGAGTACCTTCTATTTCTATTTTGTGGAATAGTTTGAGGAGTATTGGTAGTAGGTCTTCTTTGAAGGTCTGATAAAACTCTGCACTAAACCCATCTAGTCCTGGGATTTTTTTTTTTTTTTTTTGGTTGGGAGACTATTAATGACTCTTCCTATTTCGTTAGCGGATATGGGACTGTTTAGATCATTGATCTGATCTTGATTTAACTTTGGTACCTGGTATCTGTCTAGAATATTGTCCATTTCATCCAAGTTTTCCAGTTTTGTTGAGTATAGACTTTTGTAGTAGGATCTGATGATGTTTTGAATTTCCTCAGTTTCTGTTGTTATGTCTCCCTTTTCATTTCTGATCTTGTTAATTAGGATACTTTCTCTGTGTCCTTTAGTTAGTCTGGCTAAGGGTTTATCTATTTTGTTGATTTTCTTAAAGAACCAGCTCCTGTTTTGGTTGATTCTTTGTATAGTTCTTTTTGTTTCCATTTGGTTGATTTCAGCCCTGAGTTTGATTATTTCCTGCCTTCGACTCTTTTTGGGTGAAATTGCTTCTTTTTGTCCTAGAGCTTTCCATCCATTATCCTTTGTAGGGCTAGATTTGTGGAAAGATATTGTGTAAATATGGTTTTGTCATGGAATATCTTGTTTTCTCCATCTTAGGTAATTGAGAGTTTTGCTGGATATAGTAGCCTGGGCTGGCATTTGTGTTCTTGTAGGGTCTGTATGACATCTGCCCAGGATCTTCTAGCTTTCATAGTCTCTGGTGAGAAGTCTAGTGTAATTCTGACAGGCCTGCCTTTATATGTTACTTGACCTTTTTCCCTTACTGCTTTTAAAATTCTTTCTTTGTTTAGTGCATTTGGTGTTTTTATTATTAGGTGACAGGAGGAATTTCTTTTCTGGTCCAGTCTATTTGGAGTTCTGTAGGCTTCTTGTATGTTCATGGACATCTCTTTCTTTAGGTTAGAGAAGTTTTCTTCTATAATTTTGTTGAAGATATTAACTGGCCCATTACCTTGGGAGTCTTCACTCTTTTCTATACCTATTACCTTTAGGTTTGGTCTTCTCATTGTGTCCTGGATTTCCTGGATGTTTTGGGTTAGGAGCTTTTTGCTTTTTGCATTTTCTTTGACTGTTGTGTCAATGTTTTCTCGTGTCTTCTGTCCCTGAGATTCTCTCTTTTATCTCTTGTATTCTGTCAGTGATGTTTGCATCTATGACTCCTGATTTCTTTTCTAGGTTTTGTATCTCCAGGGTTGTTTCTCTTTCTGATTTCTTTATTGTTTCTATTTCTATTTTTAGATTCTGGATGGTTTTGCTCATTTCCTTCACCTGTTTGATTGTATTTTCCTGTAGTTCTTTAAGGGATTTTTGTGTTTCCTCTTGAAGGGCTTCTAGCTGTTTACCTGTGTTCTCCTGTATTTCTTTGAGGGTGCTATTTATGTCTTTCTTAACGTCCTGTATCATCATCAGGAGAAGTAATTTTATATCTGAATCTTACTTTTCCAGTGTGATGGTGTGTCAGGACTTGCAATGGTGAGAGAAGTGGGTTCTGATGATGCCAAGTGACCTTGGTTTGTGTTGTTTATTTTCTTATACTTGCCCCCTGACATCTGGTTATCTCTAGGGCTACCTGCCCTTGCTAAATCTGACTGGAGCCTGTTCTTCCTGTGATCCTGGTTGTGTCAGAACTCCTCAGAGTCAAGCTGTCTCTGTGATCATGGGATTCTGGGATCCTGTGATCCTGGGCTTGTTAGAGCACCTGGAAGTGGGGCTTCCTCTGGGTGTTGTCGGACTGGCTGCGGGGCTTGCGCCCAAGGTCTGCTCAGGACACCAGCCCAGACAGACTGGAAGGAATCTGAGTCACTGGGCTGGCAGTGTTCCTGTGTGCCTGGTCCCGCTGGTCCCAGTTACTCCTGGTGTTGGGACAGATGTTGGTTCCTCCTCACCTCTGAACCTGGGCATGTCACAGCACCTGGGAGTGGAGCTTCTTCTGGTTGTTGAGGGACTGGCTCTCTCCTGTGTTTCTTTAAGGGAGTTATTTATGTCCTTCTTAAATTCTTCTATCATCATCATGAGATATGATTTTAGATCCAAATCTTGCTTTTCCAGTGTATTAGAGTTTCCAGGACTTGCTGTGGTGGTAGTACTAGGTTTTGATGATGACAAGTAGGCTTGGTTTCTGTCGGTAAGATTCTTTCATTTGCCTTTCACCGTGGGTTAATCTCTGGTGTTAGATGATATTGCTGTCTCTGGCTGGAGCTTGTTCCTCCTGTAAACCTGTGTCAGCATTTCTGGGAGATCAGCTCTTCCCTGGAAAGACCCATGGGCAGAGGGCTGTGGATCAGCCGTCCCTCCTGGGTGCAGGTGGATGAATGAAGGACCCTGTCTCAGTTGCTCTGCAGCTTCTGTGGCCTATGCCTCCTGTTTGGTACCACCTTAGAAAGTCACCAGAGAGAAAATGGCGCTCACACCTGAGACCCGGGGTCAGAGCACTCGCTGGAGACAAGCTCTTTGCTTGCTGGAAAGGTGCGCAGAGGGCTGTGGATCAGCTGTGCCTCCTAGTTGTAGACAGAGGTAGAAAGGCGTCTGTCCCAGCTGCCCTGCCACCTCTGCAGCCTGAGCCTCCGGGCTGGTCCTGCCTTAGCTATCATTAAATTTTTGATTAGCATGCAAAATCATGAAGTCCACAGTGACATTTCCAGGAGCACACCATCCTAAACAGTCCTCCTTTTACTCTGTCATTTGCATATTTCACAATCTCTGTTGCGTGTTTGAGAACAAACATGCAATATTTAGCTTTCTGACTGTGGCTTGTTTTACTTAACATTATGTCCAGTTCCTATACAATTATGCAAATGACCTAGTTTTGTTCTTTATGGCTGAATAAAACTCGTGTGTATGTGTTAGGAGTTTTGAAGAAAGCTCAAGACATGAAGGCATCTTCCACCCAAAGGTGGAGAATGAAGGGGCACTCCTTCCCCTAGCAATAGCAAAGAGCCTAATATAGGTAGGTGGCCTTCAGTTTGGATTCCAGTGAACAGGACCAGTCCGGATAGCCTAACAAATCTGTGGACTTGATGACACAGTGAGGAGAGAGGGCTGGGCTGGCAAGAAAGACCAATGGCAGAAGCTTTGTATGTCACATGGGGAGCTTGGATGTGGCCCCTCCTGAGTTACCTTAGTTGTAAATCAGCAGAGATATTGCTAGATTTCCAGAAACCTAAGAAACATAGACACCCAGTGTGTCTTAGAGGGACTGACTCCTAGCTGGTCCCCATGAGTGACAAAGCCTAATGACAACAGGGAGGAGGAGGGTGTCTCTGAAGAAGAGCAACAAAGCTGTATCCTTCTCTAGTTTTCCTTCCTCTTCCTGCTACTGGGGGTGGGGGTATGTAAGTGCTAGAGACTGGAGTTAGCAGGCCAATAAAGGGGAGAAGGGAAAGGGACTGGATCATGCTGTCTGCCACAGTCTGAGCTGGAAATGGGAGGCCTCACCTTAAAATCTAGTGGGGGGCCTGGTGCCACGGACCTAAAATCCAGCTATCAGGGAGGCCAAAACAGACGGATCACAAGTTCAAAACCAGTGATTTAGCAAGATTCTGTCTCAATATTTTTAACCTCAAAAGTCTAGGAAGATGTTGCTCAATGATAGAGCACTTGCCTTCCATGTACAAGGTCCTAGGTTCAATCCCCAAGGTCTGTTTATATAGTATTTCTTTTCTGTGGAATCAGAAATTTAATCTTAAAGGAACCCTGAGAGCACACAGAGCCTCTTGTGTGATTTAGCACAGCAAAACAGACCCATGAACAAGTCAGAGCCTGTCCAACCTTGGAGCAGGAACACTGGGGGTGGAGAGTCTGCTGAGGGCAGGTTCAGGTGCAGAGCACCTGCAGGGAGGGGGCCCTCCCCTGGCAACTGTCAGGATGCTGGGTCTACTCTAGGGCACCCAGGAGTCTGGGAGTGAGATGGCAGCGGTGGACAGGCTTTTGGCAGGAAGGCACCAGGGGGAGCCAGCACAGTCATGTGAAAAGGCCTGTGAGTCAAGGCCCACAGAGACCTTGCCAGAGCCAGCCGGGCGAGCGGGCGGGCAGGCAAGTGGGCGAGCACCTCCTTCAGGTAACACCCACATACCCTGATACCCAAGGCTTACGCACCCAAGGGGACTTCAGAACAAAGAAAGCACAATTAAGAGTTTGTACCCCGATACAAACTAGCGCACTACCTGTGGCTCATAGCTGAGAGGACTCTGAGCACTTTGGAATAAAGGCACGGTTCAAAAACACCATTTTGTCATCTTACTTATAATTAAATTCTACAAGTCAAGTCTTGAAAGACATTTATAGCACACCCTCACTTGTTTAGGTCAGCTTCCCAGAAAGGGGAAAAATAGACTTGGACATTTTTCATTTTAAGCAAGAAATAGCTAATCCACATGTCATGGCTACTGTCTACATTGTCCCTATTTTAAGGGTGTCCTTTGGGGCTCATGTATATTAAAGTGCTGGCCAGAGCCTAAAAGCTCAACATAGTAGAAAGTAGGCTTGTTTTAGCTTTGGAGGGCTCCCAGCCAACTAGAAGCTCCCACCCACTATGAAGTAATGTGATTGGTCAAATAGCTGGCAAATGACCAGGTCAGCAAAGTGATGGTTCTCCACAGCAGACTCACAGTAGAACTTGAGGAAAAATTGCCAAGCAGACCTCCATGGATCCCTGCCGTTCTTGATTATTCCTGGGCTTAATGTGTGCATGGGGACAGATCTGCTCACTGACCTTGCTCTGCTCCTCTTCAGGGTGGGGCCTGAGTGGAAATGCTCCCCCTTGGCTAGCTTGGGAGACAACTCTGTGGAAAATGCCTTGGGCAAGCAGATTAGGGCTAAGGGTCAGAGTGAGGCCATAGTTTCCGTGAAACAGTTACCAGTGCTGTTCTTGTCTTGTGTTCCTGTGAATAGTCCAAAGCCAGCAGGCTGGGCTTTGTGGCTGGGACAGGGAGAGTCACACCAGTTCAGTTTGCAGGCTTCAGGACAGACTTTATGAAAAGCTTGTTTGCAGAAAGTCTGTGTGCCTGCATCACTGTCCAGAGGAACTTTAAAAGATAGTGTAGCTTTGCTGAGTGGGCCACGTGCCATCACAACGCCTTCTGAACACTTGCGTTTATGGCCATAGATGGGTGCTGTTGTTGACTCTGGTCAAGGCAGCTTCTTTGGGACAGAGAAACTCATAATTGGTCAAATGTGAGGACAAAAGACTATTGAATGCTCTTCTCTGAAAGGGACATCTGTATCACCCTCTGCAAGGCCCAGGGAGCATCATGAAGGAGAGCACGGAGAATGTAAGAACTGCAAGGAATGGGCTGGAATGGCGGGGACACTCTTCAGGGTGTGTGTGGCATAGCCGACTGCACAAGACCAGCACACAGCTGGGCTTGCCCATGATCCTTCACGGAGTTGGTAGGGGCTCCCAAGGTACTAAGGAGGCTGTTAGGGGGAAGAGACCTGTCTCTGAGGATGGACAGATAGTTGTTGCTAGGAGAGGGTGAGATACTCTCTTCAGTGATGTAGGCACTAGTAAGGTACCCATGCTCGGTAAATAACCCCTTATAGCTCATGCACTTGTAAGCAATGCTGGTGAAACCCAATTGTTTAAAAAAAAAAAAAAAAAAAAGAAGAAAAGAAAAGAAAAAAGAAAGGTTATGAAAATAGAAGGGGAACTGTTTGCAAAGGCGGGTATCAAGAGGAATAAGAGGGAAACAAAATAGGACAATAAGTATATTATACACATGCATGAAAATGTCCGCTTAAAATCCATTATGCATTATGTCTAAGTAACACATGTTAGTAACAACTTTTAAAAAAAGAAGAGTTGCAGTCAAGAATTAGTGTGTTTTGCTCTACTTCCTCTGCTGCCCTCCTGGCTCCCTGGGGCCCTGTCATACTGGCCCTTTGTTCTCTTGGTCCTGTGATGCCCTCTATTGTGTCTCTTTCATGTCACTAAGTTTCTAATTACAAAGCTTACCTCCTCAGTACTTCTCAGACTCTGACATTTGAAAATCAGCCAAGGTGGACTGTCACTTCCATATAACTCCTTATCTCCAAAACAAGAGTGGTCGCCATGTTTGATGCTCAGCCTAGTCCAGTGAGGGAGATGTGGTCACAGGGTCTGTCCACTCCGCTCTCGGGTATGTGGGGCTGAAAAGTCTGAGCCCAAGGAACCCCTCAAGAGTGCTCTGGGTTTGGGCTTACTATCCTTGCTCAGGATACTTTTTCTCTTTCTAAGATTCTAATCCCCAGGCTCATTATGACTCCCATTTAAAACAAACACATTTTAATCATGCCCCTGAGGTGTTGCAACGGTTTTCCCTCAGAGGGAAGAAACTTGAGTCTCTTCCAAAAACTTAGCAAAAGGAGGTTCCTGTCTGCCTCTTGACCACTGTGATTTTCAGTCATAGGACTACCTTACAGGAGTAAGGGACATTTTTTTTTTTTTTTTAGGCCTCTGGGTAATTCTGTGCAAAGTCCTACAATGTTAAGAGAAAATACCTGTATAGAGCCAACTCTACAACCTTCAGTTCTGTCCCGGAAGAAACCATGGTGAGTGCAGGCACCAAGTTCCTCCTGCTAGAACCTTCTCTGCCTGATCTCTGCCAGCAGTGGGCCGAAGTGTGAGTGTGCCAATTCTTGCTCTAAACTGGCTAGACTCACATTTTGTAAATGTCAACTCTCACTATTCTGTTATGTCTGGGAAACTGTGTTTTGTCAGCAGGCTGAGCAGGCTCTGCTCTGGGGAACCCTGTCTGGGAGTGACAGTGGTGCACAGGCTCTGCTCTGGGGAACCCTGTCCATGAGTGATGGTGGCCCACAGGCTCTGCTCTGGGAAACCCTGTCCATGGGTGACAGTGGTACACAGGCTCTGCTCTGGGGAACCCTGTCCATAAGTGATGGTGGCGCACAGGCTCTGCTCTGGGGAACCCCGTCCATGAGTGATGGTGGCCCACAGGCTCTGCTCTAGGAAACCCTGTCCATGGGTGACAGTGGTACACAGGCTCTGCTCTGGGGAACCCTGTCCATAAGTGACAGTGGTGCACAGGCTCTGCTCTGGGGAACCCTGTCCATGAGTGATGGTGGCCCACAGGCTCTGCTCTGGGAAACCCTGTCCATGGGTGACAGTGGTACACAGGCTCTTCTCTGGGAAACCCTGTCCATGGATGACAGTGGTACACAGGCTCTGCTCTGGGGAACCCTGTCCATAAGTGATGGTGGTGCACAGGCTCTGCTCTGGGGAACCCTGTCCATGAGTGATGGTGGTGCACAGGCTCTGCTCTGGGGAACCCTGTCCATAAGTGATGGTGGTGTACAGTCTCTGCTCTGGGGAACCCTACCCATACAGCAGCTATACTTCTTACCAAGGAGCTTTTTAAAAGAAAACTCTACAGGTCTTAGGAGATGAAATTATAAGCTCCTTGATTCTTTCTTCTCTGGAACACTTTGCCTGCAACAAAATCCTGTACCCAATGCTTGTGTCCTTCCTTCCCAACAGTAATGGGAAATAGGTTCAACAGACACTAAGATGCAGAATGAAAGTGTGTCGTAAATTTAACACAAGGATCTTCACTTGAGGACAATCCTGAACCTCTTCCCCTTACAACTAATATCAGTATTTTGAAGTACTTTGGGTCATGTGAAACCAATATCAGAAAATTTCCAGATTCTGAGAGACTACTTAGTTAAAATGGAAGACACTTCCTTCTTTCTCCTGTCACTAGGTCTGTAATTTCTTGGCAGGGTTTGTAGGGAAGGCGTAAGCTGGGACATATGCAGGTCCACAGTATTAACCCCAGAAGGACACAGAGAAACATACAGTCTCCAATCAGGATGTCCTACTATGTTTTGAATAGTGTCAGGGACACATATGTGCAAGCTAACACATGTGCATCTAAATAAAGTACAGTCTTCCTCAAACTCTGAGGCTGAGTGGAGACTCGTCCCTTTGTAATGAGGTGGTGGAGAGAGGGGGAGAGCACTAATGAGATACACAGTTAGTAAGGCAGAAGTGAAGGCTCAAAATGGCCAGTTTCTGCTCAAATTACACTAAGTTCCTCTTTGCCTGAAATCTAAACTACTAAAAATATCAAATAACCGAAGTGTTTTGGAAGGAGTGTACATTTATGATTTGAGCTTTATGTGTCTTGTAACTGAGTTGATAAGGAGGCGTGTACCAAGGTCAGACATGTCTAGCCCTGTGGTTCTCAACCTGTGGGTCACAACCCCTTTGGGGATTGAACAACCCTTTCATAGGGGTCAAATATCAGGTATTTACATTACAATTCATAACAGTAGCAAAATTACACTTATTATGAAGTAGAAATAAAAATAATGTTATGGTTGGGGGTCACCACAACATCAGGAACTATATTAAAGGGTCACAGTGTTGGGAAGGTTGAGAACCATGGCTCTAGCTGCTTATCCCTACTCTCCTTGCCACTCCCCCAACCTCCTCCAGGCTGGCCTCAAACTCAGAGATCCACCTGCCTCTGCCTCTCAGGTGCTAGGATCAAAGATGAGTGCCACCACTGCTCAGCTCTTTTTTTTTAATTAATTTATTTATTTTATGTATATGAGTACACTACAGTGGTCTTCACACACACCAGAAGAGGGCATCAGATCCAATTACAGATGGCTGTGACCCATCATGTGGTTGCTGGGAATTGAACTCAGGACCTTTGGAAGACTAGTCAGTGTTCTTAAACTCTGAGCCATCTCTCCAACCCCACTGCTCAGCTCTTTAGTCCCATCTTCATACTATTTCTAAGTCATCATTGCTACATCTTCTCCTTATTCGTAGTGCTTATTGCTAAGTCTTCTCCTTATGTGTGGTGCTTAGCTCCCTCTCTTATAGGAAAGCACCATTTCATGTCCTCAGCAGAAGCCCCCTTGCTCCACCCTTAAGCTGCATAAAGACAGGAGCTTTGAAGTCACAGTTACAATTATACTGTGACATTTGTTTCCTCCCATCATCTGGGTAAGAGACAGGAGGATAATATACTAGCTGGGGTTAAGATAAGCGTGACCCAGTGTTACAGACATATAAAATAACAGGTCCTTACGTGAAATGGAGTTTCAGTTTCTCCTATGTGCTGATTTCGTGTTAGAGTCAGGTGCTACTGTGTGAGATCATTGTTGTCAGAAATCTGGGTACCTTTGATATGGTTCTGCTCTCCATGTTCTTCAACTCTTGGTTCTAGGTTTGTCGCTCACCCTAATATCTATGAACCAAAACTTCCCACATTGCCAAGAGAGCCACTGAAAGTGTAGTCTTTATTTTAGGTGACTGTGTATCTAGCTAAGAATTAGAACTGCAGAAATACCTTGTCTGGGCCTCTGGAGGTTGTAGCTCAGAGGTGGAGCACCAAACAAAGCGAGCAAGCAAGCAAGAAAGGAGGCGAGCAAGCAGAAGACTCATTGTCTAACACAGTAGCCTCTAGTGACATGTGGCTGTTTTAATTTACATAGGTTTATTAAAATTTGAAGTTGCATTCTTCATTCAGATTGGCCACATTTTGAGTATCTATAGCCATTGTGTTGGAGAATGTAGATTTAGAATTTTTATGAAGCACAGAAAGTTCTTGTGAATGGGGGATGGTGCAGCTAAAGAAAAAGAAATGTGAAATACTGGGACACAACTGGCAGTCATTGTCTCTGGGGGTGTAAAGAGTCATTCTTCCCCATAAGTGTGAGTTGCTGGGAGCCGGAACGTGGTCCAGATCTCCAGGGTAACCTCTATGTAGTGGTTGCTTCCTTGTGTGGCCAAGCCTTGCAGCTGCTCTCCAGGCTTTCAGTGTGAGCAAAGGCTCTGACGCGTGCCAGGCACAGGCCAGCTGTCAGTCAGTGCTGGTCCCTCTCTCTGTGACCTCCCTCATGACTCCATACACAGATAACCACAACTCTCTTCTGTTGCCAGAACTTAGTCACAGATCCTGTGTTCTTCTCCTGAGAGGCTCCAGGAGACGCAGGCCCCCACGGGATCTTAGTTCTTACTCTTTCAGCTGTCTGCATTGATGCAATGGGAGGCCTGACAGACAGATAGACACCTCTATGACTTTTTAAGAATTCAGGGAAAGAAAAGGATCACATTTACTTGCAAAGGGCAGGCTGTATTCCCAGCCAGCAAAGCTTGGTCTGCAGGTGCATTATCTTGGGGTTTTGTGGGCCACCCAAGAATTCACACCAGCTCTTTTTTTCTGAAGAATTACTGAACTCCAGGAGTCAGACTACTTTGTTTCCCAAGCCGTCCATTTCCAGGGGCTTTCTGGTAATGACAGGGATCAGAGAAAGACAAGAAAATGAGAGAAGAAACCCAAGGTTTAACCTTTGTCCCACAGATCAAGAGAAGAAAAAGAAAAGAAAGAATTTGTAAAAAGCTACAAACTAGACTGTCTCCTGGGGTAGGGGGAATAAATGGGTATCAATACCAACTATCCAAATACCTCAGTTCCCTCTGATCTACATAAGCCATGTCTCTGTGGCCTAGAGTCTCAAATAGTCATTGTGGTTTCTCCAGGCTTTATGAGGGAAGATTATCAGGCTTAAAGAAATTCTCCAGGGCCCTAAACCTGTCAAGGGCCAGCGTGTAATTAAGTAACAGCCAGCCACAGCTGTGTGTCATGGCATGCAGGCTCCAATTTGATTTCTTTGTTGCTGGGGATGAAGAACACCTCAGAATTACATCCAAGAACTATGGCAACCACACTCACCACGGCTGAGAGAATAACTGAAGAAGCAAAACCCACACAGACTGGAGACGTGGTCATTAAAATGCAGGAAAATGAGACTGTATAAGGCTCCGTTACTCAAACTTGCAAATGAGAAAATAAGAGTGTGATCCATCCATGGGGAGGAGAAAGGGCTTGGCTGTGTTGGTAGACTGCAGGTTGCTGAGGGGCCCCTGCAGGATCTTGGCGCAAATACATGGGGTGATGATTGAGGACATTGTGGTAGGAAGCAAGGAACAGACCAGATGCAATGACTGTATGATCACTA
>JADRCD010129146.1:5580-16906 GCA_019843815.1 Montemys delectorum | reverse complement strand
TGTGTGTGTGTGTGTGTGTGTGTGTGTGTGTGTGTGTGTGTGTAGACCAGGCTGGATCCCCCCATATCAATCATCAGTAAAGAAGAAAGCTCCACAGAGATACCCACAGGCTTGTCTGATGGAAGCATCTTCTCAACTGGGATTCCATATTCCCGGGCTTGTCAAGGTGACAACCAAGGTTACCCGTCACAAGTTCCCTTACTCAATGAGAACTGCTCCTCATTCCTTTTATGTATAAAGGTTCTACACACACTGAACTATATTGGTTTCTCAGAGGGCATCCTTATGAGAATCCCTGTTTCTAGGAAAATAGTTCATTATGTTATATGTGTGCCCACGCTGAGAGAGATACAACCGGAGGATTTCTCCCCTTGAACTTTAGGCAAGAGGAAGCCACAGGTGAGGAGGAGAACCCAGAGACAACCCTAGCACAGCCAATCTATCTCTCCCCTCTAGCATGCCATATGACCCTTAGTGAAGGACTGATGGGTGACCAGAGACAGAAAAACAGGGCTATGGAGGTGCCTCAATATGTAAAGTGCTTGCTGTATAAGGGTGATGGCCCAAGTTTGAGTTTCCAGCAGCTCTGTAAAAGCCTGGTGTGGCCGGGCGGTGGTGGCGCACACCTTTAATCCCAGCACTTGGGAGGCAGAGGCAGGCGGATTTCTGAGTTCGAGGCCAGCCTGGTCTAAAGAGTGAGTTCCAGGACAGCCAAGATTACACAGAGAAACCCTGTCTCGCGGGAAAAAAAAAAAAAAAAAAAAGCCTGGTATGGTAGTGAATGGCTGCAACTCCAGCACAGCAGGCTGGAGGCAGCCAGATCCCTGGAGCTTGATACTAGGTGGTCTAGTCAGATCAGTATAAGCTCCAGGTTCAATGAGAGACTCTATCTCAAAGGCTAAGCTTAACAGTTACAGCAGAAGATATCTGGTATTGACCTTTGGCCTCCACAAATACATATGCGCACAAGCCCCACACATACACTTGCACACACAAACACGTATATACATACAAAACATTTTAAAAAGAAATATGATGGTGCCAGGTTATATGCCCCAAACACATCTGGAATCGGTGTTGGAATGCTTTGAACACCTAAGCGATACTAAGTATTCTCACTCCTTCCCACAGAACCTTGGGAAAAACCTGCTCGTTAGTCAAGTCATCTAACCTTGGTCCCATTTTACAGATGAGTCAGTAGGTTCAGCGTGATTGTTACATGCAAATGAGTCACATGAGTAATAGGCAGATTAGAACCTGCCTGGCCCCACCTCCTCTTTCTGCCCAGAGAAAACTTAAATTCAGTGGGGGAAGTGGACTCCTATTTTAATATAAAATATTTTTTTGTTTGTTTCTGGGTTCATGGCTTTAAATATATAGGCAGTGGAATATAATTGTGTGAGCAACAGTGAATTAAAATGTAGAAATCAGGTGTTTCTGAATGTCCTATTTTGCTGTGTGTACCTAAGGAAAGGGACCATATGCACAATGACCTGAAATATTCAGCCAGGGGTGCATAAACAATGTGCGTGGTAGAACATTTTTAAAATTCCCCAGAGCAGGTGACAACCAACCTCTGCGATGGTTTAACACTGATGAAGCAATTTCTTTCTCAACAGTCTCCTTCCGAGGCAGAGCCCCCGTGGCTTTGGGATCTTACCCCAGTCCGCAGCCATCGATATCAGTCCTCTGCCAAATGTTATTAAATATCTCTTTGATACCTATTTACAACTAAGAAAATAATTTCGCTGCCAAGGGATTGTAAATGTGTGAGAGGCACCCCTGACAGCTTACTTCACTCACTGTCTGCGGTCCGGGGCCTGGTGCTCAGGCTGCCAGACGAAGATGAAGGACATAATTAAGGAAACATATGAAGGCTAGCACAGGCCTGGAGATTAATTAGCTGTGCGTCAATAATCTCATCAATATCCGATTAACAAATGACACATGGCCCAATGAAACATATTGATTCATGCGCACTCCTCACTGTTAATAAATTGAAGCTGCTTTGCTAAATGAGAAAGCTGACAAAATGCTAGGCCGCTAATACCGCCCCACTCTTGTGATAAAAAACAGAAAATTAGCCTGAAGTATAAGGTGTTTAATTTAGGAGGGCTGCCACTCCACTCCTGAAGCTTGTTAATAATGAACTCGAAGAGGGCAAGGGATTTTGTGGAGAACTCACTGGAAAGGACCAGGAGAAATTTCCCTAGGGCTGACAGTGGGAAAGAGACATCACATGGAGATGGTCTGAGCCATACCTGCTCGATTGTGGATGTGTGTGCAGAAAGCTTTGTTTTGATTTTAGAGGCAGGATTCTAGTAATAAGGGAATCATTTTCCTTAGGAAGAACTAGTTTGTATATCTTCTTCTTTTTTTTTTTTTTTTTTTTTTAATTTTTGGTAATGGTGGGTCACTGGTTTTTGAGAAGACTTAGACCTTCTTACATGTATGAGTGGTGAGCATGTGCTTGCATTGTTGGGTCAATCATTAACATTATCCATCACCTGGCATCCACATTTTGGTCCCAATCTAAAATTCAAGCAAACGTGGACACTCGCGTCTCTGCAAGTCCATCTTCTCAGGTGGACTGTCTCTCCATCAGCCTTGCTTTAGGAAAGGTTATAATTCAGTTTTCTCTTTAGCCCATGAGAGAGAGAGGTGGTAATAGGGTTAGGCAGGAGGGAGTGAGGTGATAATAGTGGAGGCCAAGGTTTGATATCTGTTCGGGCCCCAACTGAGACTGTGGTTGGGAAACGTGAAAAACCCCCGCTGACCGGAGAGAAGGCTCTGCTAATGATGGCCCGGCCCACCCCACAGCTCTGAAGTTAAAATCAGGCCCTGGACCATCTGGAAGATTCCCTGGGAGTTTAGGTGTTGAGTATCTCCTATGAGGCAAACATCTGCTTGTGGAAAATACTTTCCCATGGTGTTCACAGTCCAGGGAAAGGCAGCCCAGAAAGGCCTCGGGAACGCGGTGACTCAGAGGTGATTCTTAGGGGTCCCACGTCATTATGGCAGCACACTGTTGAAACGATAAGGGGCTTGGGGAACCAACTTCATTAAGTGGATAGGAGAAAGAGCCAAACAAGGGGTTACTTAGACTTTCCTACGTGGTTCACCCCGAGCCTGTTTGGTTTGCCATGCCTGACCGGAGCTGTAGGAGGTTCATACCCAAGGACGCTGACTAGAAACCTTTGGTATTTCAGATCCAGGGATCTTTAAAGAAAAATCAGAATAGTCACTTGTCAACATGGGTCACCAGAAAACTTGAGATAAAACTAGTTGCTTTGGTCCGAATTAGTCACATGAGACTGAACATTCTGTGTGTCCGTTTCTTTCCCTAGAAAGGAGACTCCTGACGAAGTGTTCTCTGAGTTGCCTGTAATGCCAAGAGTTGTTAGCTTTCTAATGATCTCTAGGCACAGTTGTGTACACGATACGGTAGGAAGGTCTTCAGTATTACAATTACCAAGATTAAAATTAAGATCGGCTCTCTTGCAGGGGCTGGAGAATCCTTGGGGCCTCCGGGGCTTCTGGATGTTTTTGGAGGTGACTGGTCTGTCTCCTCCATGCACTCTCTTTTCCAATGTATCTCCTAGGAGCAAATGCAGACTCCCAGGGCATGTTGAACTTGCTAAGTAGTTTTGAGGAAAGTTGGGCCCTTAAGTTGCATTAATTCTAAATAGCTATCAGGAGGGAATACAAATCAATAATTTTCATCAATCCCGAGAGGTCTGTTGTTGAAGCCTATTTCCTCAAAATCACGGTGCGCAGTAACGAAATTTCTTTGGTAGGTTTCTGGAGTGGAAGCAATCTGATTTTTTTTTTATCTGAGGTTCACAGGAGAGAGGTGTACATGCTGGGACAAATCATTAAGGAATGAATATCTTTCAGATCACAAACGGGGCCTTGCTACTCCTGAGGTTTCTGTTGGAGGGATAGGGTGGGGGAGCTTGGTTTTGGCCCATTGTGCACTTGTTGGTGACAGTCTTTCTTGGAGACACACCAGCGATATTAGCTTGCGTTATTGAGTCTTCTCTGCTGTGCGTTCACAGCAATTGCTTGTGTTAAAAACACACACAGCCTCAGATGAGAAAAGCCAGCCGTCAGGGAGGCTAAGTAACTCAGCCCCTATCACCGACAGGAACTGTTGGATCCGTGCTCATCCCAGCCTGTCTGAGGCCAAAACCTGGGATTTTCAGCTCAGGCAGGGGTGTTCAATCATTTGACATGGCGGTATGACATTGCCATCTATAACTGTGTTGGGCTGTACTTCTGGCTCTCCTGGGACACACAGCCTGTGGGCTACAGGTTACTACTTGGTATATTCATGCTTGCTAGATCCTGGCAGGGAGTTGATGACAGTCACTAGCATTTGGAGGTGAGTCAATGTAACACTGGTTCTAAACTCTGCAATGGACCGCTGTCTCTCAAGCTCAAGCTTTTTATTATTTATTTATTTATTTATTTATTTATTTAACAGGTCCTTCTTTTTGATCTCTAATGGGGTAAATTACTGTATAAAAAAATAACCTCACCACGACAATAGCTTTTCTATCACCAAGTTAAAAAAATATTGGAACCTTTGATCTATTCCTGGCTGACTAGAAGTAATAGGATGAATGCAATAAGCCAGCGATACATTGTGATGTATGAGGAGACCAGGTGACCTGAATCCCTCGTAGTGTCTGACAGGTGAGCAGGGCTGCGAGCTTAGCCTACACCAACTTCAATAACAGGATGGGAGTTATTTAAGGGGTTTTTACAGGCAGCTGCTTTGTTGGCCAGCTCCACTGTAACTTGTGCTGGTGAGTCAGATTTCATGCCCAATTAGGATACAAGGGGAAGCCTCCCTTGTGGAAAGGACACAGCTGTTCTGGAATTGCAGCCTGAAGACGCTCAAAAGGCTTGCAGAAATCTGGTGTCCTTGCCCCTACCGCAGGCACAGAGAGTGAGTGAAGCAGGGAAACCCTCCACGCCTTGGACTTGAGTCACGGTGTTTAACACACACACCAAAGTATGTGCCCTATAGAAATATAAATGCTTAATGACATATATTAGTTTATATAGTATGTGTCCATGTGGATATATGTATATATATTGTGTGTATATTTCTTTTTCTGTTTATATGACCATGATTGTCTTTAGTTTTACACACACACAACTTACATACATACACACACACACACACACACACACACATATATATATATATATATATATATATATATATATATATATGAATTTTAGACATTTATATCTTGGTAGAAAAAAGGAATAAATCATGCCACTAAATCTACCATCATGATAAAAACATATGGACTCATATTCATACCATACATATATACCTGGTATATAATTGCCTGCTTACTATATCTTTTTATACAGTGCATGTGTACATGAATGTACACTCATATATATACATGCAATGACACCAAATCCACTCCCCAAGGCTTTGGTACAGAAAGAACCACAGTAAAGGACACTTGCCTCTTGCATAATGTGTTTGACACATTTAATTTTCAATTTTGCCCGTCCTCAGAGTCCAGCAGTCAAAAATGGGAGCATATTCATATAAATTTCTGCCCAATCCACATTGTCATGCAAGGAAGCCTTCGGAGGGCCCAAGCCAAATCTTACTGGTCCTAAATCTCACCCAGCTCAGATTTGGTCTGTTGGGAACAACTCAGGAGGTCTGCCCTTCATTCTAGTTAGGATTCCAATATGTGTTTGTTTTTGCCCGTCACAGAACTGTTTTCTGCCTCCACATTTGCCTGGTCATCTCCTGCCCTCTGTGGTTTATTTTCTCTGCTCCTCATGTCCCCACTCCCTGCAGTCAAATCCCATGCTTAGAACCCTACCGTGTACTTGAACCACTTTGCTTCTTGTATCCTTGTTGTTTTTCTGAGTTTGGTTTAATGTATCTCCAGGGCTCTGTGCATTTATCCTTTTCCCTCATTCAAATTATGCAAGACCAATCTTTGTCTCTCTATAAAACACATTTCCAAACAGTACCCTATGTGTTGAAGCCCCGCTCAGGCCCACTGGATGCACTTGAGGTTCCTAAGCCCCTTTGTAGCTGCTTTCCTGGTACCTCCCAAAGCCCAGTCTCTCCTCTCCTCCTCCACAAGACCCTTCCTTTCTTGGCATTGCTTAAGAAGTCACTTATTATTTTGTGCACAAGGCCCTGACCCCCTTAGTCCAGTATGTGAGATTCTCATCATCTTTAAGAATCATCTGTGAGGCAACATGTCTCTGAAGTCATCATTTATGGCATTCAGAACTTGGTGTCTTACATCTGTGTTCATGTTTTGTTGTTGTTTTGGGTTTTCTTTTTTCTTTTTGTTTTTTTGGTTACAGTCATATCACAATGTTTGCATTTCACAATGGAAAAAAATGGTTTCAAATATCACAGTTTTGCATTTTTGGTGAGTGCTTCCATGTAAACCTTACAGATATTTTTCTAATATATATATTATATATGGTATATATATAAAATATTAGAAAATGCCCATGGTCTAATATTAAGTAAAGAGAATTGAATAGAGCATTCACTGTAAAGAAAGATGCCACTGTGTTGAGCAGGTATGTACTCAGACCCACTGTGTGGGCGTGGTCATGGACATCCGTGGCAGGAAGACAAGTTTTATCTAGCTATTGTGATGAATGATTTGCATTTTGTCCTGTAATAGGTTTTTTCGCCCATTTTTTTAAAAAAATGAACAGCTATGGAAGTAGAGTAAGGTAGAAAAGATCAATTATTAGATATTGATTTAGATATTGATTTAGTGATGTATTTAGTGATTTCAATGAAGCACTGCCTGTGCTGTCTATTTGCCAAGTGTGACTTTACTTCCTGCTTGAAACAAAATGACTTGGAGGAACAGCTGAAACACTGGGTCGTTGCCAGTAACAGCCTCCTGACTGCCATTCACACGTCTGTAAAATCGTGCTTGCTGCCCACCGAACCTTGTAGTTTTAGAGTATAGGATGGTAATACAGCCTGGACCTGGCATCACAGTCTTTCATGAGTATCTTGGCTTTGCCCACCAGTACATGTTCTCTCTTCCACACCACTCTGACATAGGCACCCTGGAACCCTTAGGTAGAGTTGCATTTGCACTTCTGTGGAGTAAGCTATGTGGCCTTGGTTCCAGTTGCTCTTCCTGAAGGAGGCCAGTGCTTCAGGACATTGATTCAGAGGGTGAGTTTTATAACAGAGAGATGTCGACATTATCACAGTGTATGTGTGTGTGTTTCTGTGGCTGTATGTGGTGTGTGTGTGTGTGTGTGTGTGTGCATGAGAATATGTGTGTACATCTGTATCTGGGCGAGTGCATCTATGGGTTTCTGAGTGTAGTACTTTTTATAAATACATACACATGTATTTATGTATTCAAATTTATTTGTCTTAATATATATACATATGTATATATACATACACGCATATGTATATATACACATATGTATGTACATACACACATATATACATATGTGTATATATACATATGCATATATGTGCTTATACATATGTATATACATGTTGTGGAACTAGAAGAGGGCATCTGATCCTCTGGGACTGGCATTACGGGCAGTTGGGAGCTTCCATGTGAGTGCTGGGTCCTCTAGAAAAGCAGCCAGTGCTCTTCACTGCTGGGCCATCTCTCCAGCCAAATACTACTTTCTAAGATTGGTATGAAGTCCGAGAAAATGAATCCTCTCTGTTCTTTAGTTCTTGGCTCCATAGCTCCTCTGGATGCTCACACATTTTTTTTATTGTAACACCCTGTGTGTATTGATTTCTGCTTTGTATGCTTGGGAGTGTAGGAGAAGTCTAGAAGCAGACTGTGGGGAAGTTGAAGGTAGAGAATACATTCTTTCCCTTACCACCTTACCTTCCCTGCCATCTCCATCTACCACTCCAATGTACTTGGTATACTGTCAAACACAGTGATCAATAAACCAAGTGACCGAATTTAAAAATTATTCTGTGAGTGGAGCTTAAACAAAACAGGCCAATAGTTAAAGGAACTTTTCTAGTCACCTGTTTTTAAAACTTGTTTATTCCCATGCCCTAAGAGGACTCTGCTCAAACCATTAGTCTGATCGTTAGAGGGATCAAAAGTAAATAATTTATGAAAGTGCCATTTTCCTAAATTGTTAAATTGGAAACAAATCACTCCCCTAGTTATTGAGGCCCACCGGAAGTTTAATTCTAGGTAATTGCTCAAGAAACCTGCCTCTGTCTGTGCTACCACAAAGTCACTGGGAACACTCATTGTTCAGATACACAGGAGCCAGACTCAAAGGCTGCATGCATGTGAAAGAGAATATTGAAATAACAGTTTAGTCAGGTGCTACTGAAAGCAAGTCATGTGCCTTGTGTTTTGCAAGTGCCAATGTGGAAACACCCCCGTCATAGGCTCACTTGGTAAAATGTCAACTTGTCTCTTTACAAAAGCTCGTTTCAAAATTAATTTTCATTGACAAATTAACACTGCATATACTTTTGATATTCCTATAATCTGGACCTGGAGTTTCCCCCCATGGACTATGGGTGATAGTAATAGTCCCCAGCCTACAGCAGTATTGGTAGGTGGTAGAAGCTTAAAGAAACAGGACTTAATGGAAGACCTTTGGTTATCGTGGGAGTGCTCTGGGCCCAAGCTCCCTTCTTTTTTCTCCTCTTATGATAGCTGCTGTCAGTGGGGTAAGCTGCATTGTTTTGCAATGCACTCTTATCATTGACACATGTTCCTTTGTTACCGTCCCAGAAGCGATGACTACAACGGAGTATGGACCAGAGCCTTTCAAACCGTGAGCCCAGCAATCCTTTTATCTTTATACCTTTGCTGTTTCAGGTACTTTGTCATAGAAACTTTGTCATAGAAACTTTGTCAGGCTGTGTAGTGCAAGTATAGAGCATGTTTACAAACACGTAACTATGATATATGTGCATCTATAGCTAAATCATATGTGATTCGTCTCACACTATCTATTTGTGATAATTACAAAATCTACTCTCTCAGCAATTTTCAAGTAGACAGGACATCATAAGCAGTAGTTTGTCACAGTTCATAATACATCTCTTGAATTTACTCCTCTCTGTAATTTATATCCTCTGTCCAGACTTCCTGCCCTACCTTCTCTCTCTAGCTTGGCTATTCAGTGGCACCATGCTTCCTGTAAACCAAGCCTGAGTATATGTACTTGTCAGGCACTGCCTTGAGTCTGTGCTACGTGAGACATTGAAAATTAATTCCATGGCAGGGATGACTAGAAGGTGTGGGGTCTGAGACTCACTCATCCTCAAGTTATTGCGAGATTTGAATTTGAACTAAGTCTAATTATATCTAAAGCCAAATCTCACTGTGGTGTCTATGGCTTGCTCTTTGTGGAAGAAATGTTGCCTTTGTCTAATGAAACATGCTGGTTTTTTAAAAGCCAAAATTAGCTGGGCAGTAGTGGCACACGCTTTTTAATCCCAGCACTTGGGAGGCAGAGGCAGGCGGATTTCTGAGTTCAAGGCCAGCCAGGTCTACAGAGTGAGTTCCAGGAGAGCCAAGGCTACCCAGAGAAACTCTGTCTCAAAAGACAAAATTAAAAAAAAAATATATATATATATATATATATATATATATATATATATATATATATAAAGAAAGTAGCAGTAATAAATTCTCTAAGATCTAAGACCTCTCCAGCCACAGGTACTTGGCTAGGCTTAGAGTTCCAGGCACGAATATCCATCTATTAGGAGGGCGTTACATCTAATTAGACAACTGTTAGTTACCCTCAAGATGAAAGTGTCACTATTGTACCTTTGGGAATATCTCGCCATCATTGTGGTTCATTGGCTTTAGGGCTGGGTCAGACTATTGACGGCTCTTCTCCCTTGGCAGTTTGCATAACACCTTCTGATACAACAAGAGCTTGTCTTCAGGAAGGAATTTCCAGGTTGGTTCTGCCTCGCTTCCTCCAAGTCCTGGCATCTTCAGCAATGTGGTCTTGCCTTCGGATTCTGGGAAAGAGCCAAGAGCGACGGCAGTAGCCAATGTTGTCTTGGGAGTCTTTTGAACACTCATGACCAACTACTTGAAAGGAAGATTCCCCAAAGCTTGGCACTGGAATTTTTGTTAGATCTCCATCTCTTAAGGTGAGGATTATCATCTAGTATGGAATAATTACATTTAAAGTATACACAAGCACACACGCACACACACACACACACACACACACACACACACACACACACAGTGTTACATAAGCTAATACAAATAATGTGTTTCCCTATGCCTTTTCAAAACATCTTTAGTGTTATTTGTTTCTCCTTCCTCTTTCCCCCCTCTGTATCGTTCTTCCCAATCCTTCTCAGTTAAAGTCCCTCCACCCCGCATTCCCCTTTTCTGTTCACAGTACCTGTGTCCTACTCTCTCCCTCCCTACATTTCCTTCTCCCTACTACCTGCCACGGCTCCTATCTACTTTCTTCACTACTACAGCTTAGTTCCCCACAGAAAATAAAGTCCCAGAAAAGGCTGGAGTCTCCCTTAGATAGATGATCAGAGTGGTTCCAGAAAGAGGCTGGCTTGAATCCCTCAGCAGACACCTGCTCTGATCCCTGCAGTATCAGATGCTAGAAGGCAGAGCTCATGACAGAGGGCAAGGCTCTCAAGCCCCAAGGCTAGTTAGTGTGTTGTTTCACCTATGAGGGACTGATTATTCATTGATGTAGAAGGCCACATCTCCCTGTGGATAGCACCGTTCCTTCAGCTGGTGGTCCTGGGCTATATGAAAAAGTTTCACAACTAAGTATGAGCTGGAGAGTGAGCCAGTAAGTAACCGTTCTTCCACAGTTTCCGCTTCAAGTTCCTAGCTGAGTTCTTAACCTCAGCTCCTTTCAGTGGTGGACTGTGATGGATGTACGAGCCAAACCAACATTTTCCTCCCCAAGTTGCTTTTGGTTACCACGTTTTATCACAGCAAAAGGATGAAACAAGGAAATCAAAGAAGAAAGCCAGGCATGATGGCTTATGCTTGCAATCCCAGCTCTGCGGAGGTGGTAACAGATGGGATTCCTAGGCTGGCTGGGCAGCCAGCATAGCCTATTTTTGCCAGCTCCAGGCCAAACAGGAATCTGTCTCAAAAAAAAGTGTGATTAGTGTTCAAAGTGCAATACCTGAGACTGTGCTCTGGCCTTCAACATATGTGCAGCTCCTATGCAGATATGCATCCCCAAACTTGTGCACCCCTCTAAATATGTGTACCCATAAGCTTACACACACACACACACACACACACACACACACACACACACACACACA
>JADRCD010129140.1:0-13504 GCA_019843815.1 Montemys delectorum | reverse complement strand
ATGGTGGAGCATGTGTCCTTATTACATGATGGAGCATCTTGTGGGTATATGCCCAGGAGTGGTATGGCTGGGTCCTCTGGTAAAACTATGTCCAATTTCCGGAGGAACCGCCACACTGATTTCCAGAGTGGTTGTACCAGTTTGCAATCCCACCAGCAGTGAAGTAGTGTTCCTCTTTCTCCACAACCTCTCCAGCATCTGCTGTCACCTGAGTCTTTTATCCTAGCCAATCTGACTGGTGTGAGGTAGAATCTCAGAGTTGTTTTGATTTGCATTTCCCTGATGATTAAGGATGTTGAACATTTCTTTAGGTGTTTCTCAGCCATTTGGAGTTCATCAGTAGAGAATTTTTTGTTTAGCTCTATGCCCCATTTTTTAATAGGGTTATTTGGTTCTCTGGAGACTGACTTCTTGAGTTCTTTGTATACATTGGATATTAGCCCTCTATCAGATATAGGGTTGGTAAAGATCTTTTCCCAGTTTGTTGGTTGCCGTTTTGTCCTATTGACAGTGTCTTTTGCCTTACAGAAGCTTTGCAACTTTATGAGGTCCCAATTGTCAATTCTTGATCTTAGAGCAGAAGCTATTGGAGTTCTCTTTTGGAAATTTTCCCCTGTGCCTATTTGCTCGAGATTCTTCCCCACTTTACTTTCTATTAATTTCAATGTATCTGGTTTGATGTGGAGGTCCCTGATCCACTTGGACTTGAGCTTTGTACAAGGAGAAAGGAATGAGTCGATTTGCATTTTTCTACATGTTGACCACCAGTTGAGCCAGCACCATCTGTTTGTTGATAACTTTTGGTTGAAAGTATATTCAATTGAATATACTACTCCAGCTTGTTTCTTGGGACCATTGGCCTGGAAAAATTTTTCCAGACTTTTATTTTGAGGTAATTCCTGTCTTTGTCAATGAGATGTGTTTTCTGTAAGCAGAAAAATGCTGGGTCCTCTTTTTGTATCCAGCCTACTGTGCTATGTATTTTTATTGGGTAATTGAGTCCATTGATGTTGAGAGATATTAAAGACAAATGAGTGTTGCTTCCTGTTATTTTTGTTGTTAGAGGTGTAATTATGCTTGTGTGGTTCTTTTCTTTTGTGTTTGTTGTGAGAAGATTAGTTTCTTGCTTTTTCTTGGGTGTATTTTCCCTCCTTGAGTTGGAGTTTTCCTCCTATTATCCTGTGTAGGGCTCTTTTGGTAGGAAGATATTGTGTAAATTTGGTTTTGTTATGAGATATCTTGCTTTCTCCCTCTATGGTAATTAAGAGTTTTGTTAGATACAGTAGCCTGGGCTGGCATTTTTGTTCTCATAGGTTCTGTATGAGATCTGCTCAGGATCTTCTCTCTTTCATAACCTCTGGTGAGAAGTCTGGTATAATTCTGATAGATCTGCCTTTATATATTACTTTATCTTTTTCCCTTATTGCTTTTAATATTCTTTCTTTGTCTTGTGCATTTGGTGTTTTAACAATTATGTGATGGGAGGAATTTCTTTTCTGTCCCATCTGTTTGGTGTTCTATAGGCTTATTGTATGTTTATGGGCATGTCTTTCTTTAGGTTAGGGAAGTTTTCTTCTATAATTTTGTTGAACATGTTAGATGGTCCTTTGAGTTAGGAATCTTTACTCTTCTATACCTATTATTCTTAGGTTTGGTCTTTTCATTACATCCTAGATTTCTTGAATATTTTGAGTTAAGAGCTTTTTGCTCTTTTGTATTTTCCTTGACTGTTGTATCACTGTCTTCTAGGGTATCTTCTACCCCTGAAATTCCTTCTTCTATCTCTTGTATTCTGTTGTTGATGCTTGCATTTATAACTCCTGATATCTTTCCTAGGTTTTTGATCTCCAGTGTTGTCTCATTTTGTGTTTTATTTAATATTTCTTTTTATATTTTTAGATTCTAGATTGTTTCATTCAATTTCTTTACCCATTTGACTGTGTTTTCCTATATTTCTTTAAGAGATGTATTTGTTTCCTCTTTAAGGACTTCTACTTGTTTCCCTTTGTTCTCCTGTATTTCTCTTGTTATTTTTGTCCCTCTTAAATTCCTCTATCATATTCATGAGATGAGATTTTAGATATGAACCTTGTTTTTCAGGTATGTTAGCATGTCCAGGGTTTGGAGTGATGGAAGAACTTGGTTCTGATGTTGTCAGATAGCATTGGTATCTGTCGCTTATGTTCTTGTGCTTTCCTCTACCCATCTGGTTATCTCTAGTTTTAATTACCCTTGCTGTCTCTGACTAACGTCTTTCCCTTCTGTGATTCTGGTTGTCTCAGAACTCCTCAGAGTCCAGCTGTCATTGTGACTCTGTGATTCTTGGATCCTTTGCTCCTGTGATCCTGAGAACCTGGGTGTGTCACAGTTACTGATACTAAAGCTTTGTCTGTGTGTTGCAGAAGTGGGTGGGAAGCCAGACTCTTGAGTCTGTACCAGGGACAGATGCAAGCTTGAATGAACCTGTGACTTTGGTAGGGCAGGGGTTCATGTTTTCCTGTTTCCTGTGGGGATCCACCCCTGGCATGCAAGTTCAAAGCAGCATATTATTCTAGTGAAGCTATAAGCCCATTATAAGTTTAAGCAACTGATTCGTATTGCCTTGCTTTATCTTAGTGCATACCTATAGTCTCATCATTGGACCTGACTTAGAATAAATACTTTTTTCATAATCACAAATCTGTCCCAAATTTTTTTTCCTTTCTTAGTACAATTAGGAAAGTTCAGTGTATTCTTTATTATGCAGCATTTACTTATAATATTATGATGAGGGTGTACATCCTATTCTTGATTCTAACTTGTTATATCTTCATGTTAAAAACATATCCTTAAACATTCTTCCTAAAATTATTTTGATCAAATAAGACATATATAGTCATTAATTCATCTAAACAGCATTATTATATTGTTAAAGTATATCTTTATTCTGATTTGCAGGATATTTACCTATTAGGATGGGCTGAGGCCCAGGAAAAATTCACCTATATACCAGTGTCAGGAACAGTATATCAAAAGAGTATGTCAGTCCTGGGACAAAGACATTCTGTGAGCTTTCCTTAAAGAACATTAATATAGATCTGATTTATGTTTTTCCTCCTGAGAGAAGAAAGTATATCCAAGTGATAGCTCCAGCTTGTGATAATAGTTTTTATGCCCAATGCAAACAATCTAATCAATATTCAATGCCTCAGTCTTCATTGGATATACCATGACATTTCAGAAGATCTCTAAAAAATGATTTAAAATTACATGCCTTCTCTCAGGACTAGAAAACCCAATCTTTAATGTAGTTACTTGGAATCAGTAAGAGTTTACTCAGAGAGACAAAAATGTTTGTTTTTATTTGTATTTGGCTTATCAAAAAATCAAAAGTAAATATATCTATCTCATCTCTGTTATCCCTCTGGATCTCTGTGTATTCTATTTAAAGATGAAAATACATCAGGGTCACTTCTGCCTGCCTGCCCCTGCTTCCCACCCTTATAGTCCTGGACTAACCTTCTGGAACTGAGAGCATCCAATTAAATTCTTTCTTTGATAAATTTCACTGGCTATAATGTCTTATCATAGCAATAGAAAAGAAGCCATTACATATCTGGTAATTAAGGTATGATCCATTGAAACAGAGAAGTCAGTCATAGTGGAAGAAACTGAATGTAGTAAAATGGATCTCCTAGGAAGTAAAAAAATAGAACAATTGTTATATTTGACCCTTACATTCACTCTATAATCAAGCTCCCACAAGCTTAAACTCACATGTGGCTAACAGCACAAATGATATCCATATTATCTGTAGGACCATGAAATTGCCAGACCCTTCCTATACCTCTTAAGATAGTATAGATACCTTGGGTTGAGTTTCTATATAATTTCAACTCTTTTTGTACAAAGAATAATATTACATCATGAAACATTTTTCCAAAACTATATACTATGTTTAAATTTGTTGGGAATAAAGTGAGTGAGGCTAAACTACATGAATCAGACTCAATTTAAATGAGTTTTCTTCCTCAACTCTTTGCAGATTGCTTACCTGCCCTACACTGGCAGGAATTCCTTCACTCAAATGCAGAAAGAGTGACTGAAAAATAAACCTTAAATTGGAGTTTTCAAAAGATAGACATCAAGTGAGTGTTGGTACTGGATTCCAGATCTTCTGGAAGAAGAGACAATGTTCACAATCATCGAACTACTTCCCTAGACTTCTTCCTCGGTATGTTAATCCTATAAATAGATATTTTTCTTACCAAAAATAACTTAAGAGTTGTGTGTGTGTGTGTGTGTGTGTGTGTGTGTGTGTGTGTGTAGACAACAAGGTTAAATGAATCCCTGCTATTGCCAATATTCTACGACACAGAAACAAGTATTTTTAGTTTTTGTTTTTTCCTTTTCTTTAATGAGTAATGTAAACTATTCCCTTGTTTTGATAGTCCTGGGGTCAAAACACTGATTTAGGACATAGAAAAGTTTCTCTGACTCTTATATAAAAACCTCATATTGACTTTTAACCCCTTTCAAAGGGAAATACTCTCAGCAGCTCAGCAGCTGGAGACATCATAAGGACAGTTGGGTCAGCCTGTGCTCTCAATTCTGCTTTCCTTGGTCATTACACCATGACTTGAATCACTGTGGGAAGAGTATTAGTATGGTGTTGACAGTAATAGCTTGCAACGTTTTCAGGCTGCAGGCTGTTAATCTTCAGAGAAAACTCTGTGCCAGATCCACTGCCACTGACCCTAGGTGGGACCCCATCTTCCAAGCTGTATGCATAATAGATCAAGAGCTCAGGAGATTTCCCTCGTTTTTGCTGATACCATGATAAACGATTGTGAATATTCTCACCTGCTTGACATTTGATGGTGACACTTTCTCGCAGAGATGCAAACAGGGAGGTTGGAGATTGAGTCATCTGGATGTCACATCTGGCATCTGAGATTGGAAAACTGAAAACAAATCCCCACATGATTGATTCTCTTTCATGGCAATTTTCACTGATACCAAGCAGCATTGAATACAGAAATCTGAATAAATTTCCAGTGTTGTGCTGCTTACCTGTAAGCCACAGTAACAACAACCCCAGTAGCTGAGTAGGCACACTCATGTCTGTGTGTGATAAGTGTGAGGCTGACTCCCGAACAGAGTATGACCTGATTATGAAGAAATATTCATGTCTGTGGGTTGTGATTTGGGTACATGAAAATCAGCAAAGGGTAGGCACAGCTGAAGGACTCATCAGGTCAGTAGTTCATTACCTACCTGTGGTTCTGTAATGTTTCCAAGTGAGATGCAGTACAGGTTTATTTCTACAGAATTTTCTTCTCTTTGAACAACAAGCAACAGCTATAGTCTATGAGGTACAGATTATTTTTAATTCTATCATGTTTTAGGTAGACTTTCCATGTTAAGTTTCCCCAATTCCATGGTCTTTTAGATATTGTACTGTTCTAGGCAGTACATAACTGATTCCATTGTTCTTTCAAAGTTAGGTATAGATGCTATTTTGGCCGACTTCTTTTCTTTTATTCCTCTGTGTTTGTTTGTGAGCCTGAACTTTAAATACATCATTTTCCCTTACATTTACTTATTTCAACCACCCCTCAAAAAAACTTGTTCATGTTCTCTTTGAAATCCATGATCTCTTTTTCATTTAATTGTTTTCTATGAACTTATATATTTACACAAATACACACACACACACACACACAATCAAACACACACACACAAACACGTGCATTAAAAAGTATTTCTCATAGAATACATATAACATTACATATATGAAGGTTTTTCTGGGCTCATCTTTTCAACATGGGCAATTTGTTGGTATACTCTTCCCTAAGGAGGAACACCTCTTTTGCTAACAGCTTTACTTTCTCTGTAGTGTCTTTTGAAGATGTGAGGACTCATGGGCTGTTGCCCATTTTGTTTGTCACAGGTATTAGTGTCCTTCTAGTTTAACTCACATTTGAGTAGTCATGTTGTCAACATGTCATAGAGATAGTTTTGTTGTTACAAGGATACACAACCTCACAATAAACTGCCTAAACTTCTGGCTCTATCATTTTTCCACTTCATTTTGCTCAATGTTTCCTGAGTTTGGGGTATGGGAACCTTTGGACTGAGCACCACAATTCACCTCGCACCTTCTTGTTCACAGTAATTCCCACAAAAATAACAGAATAATACTGGAAGGCTGGTATGTAAATAAAGACAGAACATTACATGATTAACCCATCTTTTCAGGTAAACAATCTCACTTTACTTATATATGACAGCTCAGCTACTCAAGAATTGCTTCAATCAAGCCAGACAATGACATGGGTTTTCTCTGCTCTTCCTAGATTCATGTGGGAATATATCTATATCTAATGTCTCTGTGAGTATTCAGATTGTAGCACCTGACTTCTTCCCACTTTTAACACAAGTTACTGTATTTAATGTTTATGAGTATTCTCTCAGAAATAATTACTCATGTCCTTAAATTTACAATGGATCCCAAACTTGCATATATTATGAGCACCATATCTTTTCTAAATATTAAGAGGACATGTATGTTAGTCTAAGTTTAGGACAGAAGAACTCAAGCTGTGTAGTGAAAAGCATGTAAAGAAGTAAAAGTAGAGCTATACATGAGAAGTTCTAGTTCGAGTAGAATCCTGACTTAGTGTGAGTTTCCATGAAAATTTGAATGGGAAATGTTTTACATGTGCAGAGAAATATTTTCTCAGAAATAGAGATTTTACAGCGTGAGACTCATATCCAATCACAGCCTGAAGTTGATGATAGGCACAAAAGAAGTGTCAGAAAGAAGAGGTAGGTGAATAGCTTAAGCAACTGACTGATCTGAAATATTAATGAGAAGGATGATTCTGAAGTATGTGGTCATAGATTTTTCATTCATTCAGATATATATCAAAGGTGTATTTATGTATAACAGACATAAAAAGTTTACATCTAGCACTAGTAATATCTATTAATATGAATATATTTTGAGTAGTTACATTATATACATGTTTTGATTAATCAATAAAACCATGACAATGAACATACTCAATCAAAATGCTACTTTATTTTATACATTCATCAAATTGTGGCACAGACACTCATGCACATACTAATTATGTTGGCTGGATTTTTTCTCTACATAGAAGCAGAAATAAATTCATTGCTCCCTAGCTTCCAGGTCAGAAATACTGCTGGTGGACTACAGAATCTCTTTGTGCTACACCTACCCATACCTGAGGAACTCAACAGAGAAGAATATCTCCTGTCTTACTACCTGAAATGTTCTACTTCTCTTGCAACACAGCTGTTTTATGGATATATTGATACAGTGCCTAGTTTTTTTCTGGTGAGTACCTCTACTGTCACTACCTTCATGAGGCAGCATTCTCAAAATATCCTACAGTTATTATGAAATACAATACATGATAAAATGGATAGAACTTGGTGAGTCTCTTATCATTCTAAATCAGCCTTGATTTACAATCTTTTGGGAGCACATTTTGCAGCACCCTTTATTGTCTTAGAGCAAATAACATCATAGTCCATCTATGATCTAACTCTTAGACTTTTGATTAACCTTCCACGGCATTCAAATTTTCTTATCCATTGAAATATGTAAAATGTTTGGGTTACTTAGAGGAAAAGTGCATCACCTATAAGAAGGCATGCCTAATTTTAATATCAGTAGTCCAGTGTCTAGATTGTGACCTATGTTTGATGACTGGAAATCCAAAGGATAAGCTACTACTTATTTAGTGGGGAGAAAGTACAAGATCTCAGATCCTTTCCACACAGTAACAAGAGACTTCAGAGAGCTGAAGTTCACATTCACATGGGTTCACAGTCAATTTCTTTATGGCCATGAATATAGAAGTGTTGTAATATACTATCTCATTTATAAGAATCTACACAGAGTCTTCCTCAGAAAAAAATAAGACAAAGTAAACCTTGATGTTTTTTAACTGTTTATCATGACCCTTTGAGATCAAGCTGGAGATATTGTATGTGAGCTGGTTTTTGTCAAGTTTCTTTTTTCTTAGACTTACTGATTATAGGTCTTCCTATGCCTTCTAATGTTCTCCACATTGGAATGCCTTCTGGTTATAAGGATATGTAACTGCTTGGGTTATAACTGCTTTTCATTGAGCACCATATAAAGAAGTTTTGTCTTCATACTCATCATTTAGAAATCTCTTCAATTTTTGAACATTGATATTCTCAGATATACAAATATTCTAAAAACTTAAGAAATTAAAATTTTTAATCACTCTACTATGTGAACAATTAATTCAGGTCTCACCAATTGTATGATTCTCAATGAACAAGGATGGTTGAAATGGGAAGGAGAATGTGGTTTCTTAAGGAATAGAGGACAACTTTACAAGGAGCTACGATCAGAGAGGGTGTGGATTTGGATGGTATGGGAGGTGGTGAGCATTTCCGATGATTTGGGAGAAGAAAAATTTACCTGATGCTAATTAAATCCACAAATCAGATTGAAGGAGTGAGTATGCACATAGCTTCTGGGAACCTGCCCCCAAGTTATTTCTGGTTGGGAAATAAAAATGTCAGCAGCCAATACCTGGGAAAGGGAGACATAGTTTCAGATTAGGGTTCCAAGATTTTGTACAAAAAGAAAGAGAAGGAAGAGGAAAGGGAGACTCGAGGAGGCCACCATCTAAGGTTATTACCGTGCAGGAGGGAGAAGCAGAGCCACCTTGGTAAGGGGCCAAGAGAACTTGGCCCAGAGGGTGGTTCAATTTGGTGGATGTCTGTATAAAGAAAAATGAATGTAGACACATATTTGTCACCTTGCACAAAGCTCAAGTCCAAGTGGGTCAAGAACCTCATCATAAAACCAGACACACTGGATCTAATAAAAGAGAAAGTGGGAAAGAGCCATGAACACACTGGCACAGAGGGAAATTTCCTAAGTAGAACACCAATAGCTCATGCTCTAAGATCATGATAAATGGGGCCTCATGAAACTGGAATGTATCTGTAAGGCAAAGGACATAGTCAATAAGACAAATTGACAACCTAGAGATTGTGAGAAAAAAAAAAAAAAACCTCTTCACGAACTCCACATATGATAAAAAGCTAATATCAAAATATATGAAGAATTCAAGAAGGTAACCACCAAAAAATCAAACAACACAATCAAAAGTAGAATATAGAACTAAAGCAATAATTCACAAGGAATTTGAAATGGCTGGGAAGCACATAAAGAAATGTTCAAAGTCAAGGCAGGACCAGCCAGCAGGCACAGGCCTCAGAAGTGGCAGGGCAGCCAGCACAGGATCCTGTCTACTTCCCTCTTCAACTAGGAGGGACTGTAGATCCACAGCCCTCTCTGACCCTTCCCTGCAAGCAGAGAGCTTGCCTTCAGGGAGTGCTCCAACCCAGGGACTCAGGACTTAGGAGGAACAACAATCCAAAGCCCACTGTACACTGTCTTACCAGAGGAGAACTGATGTCCCAGAAGTGCTGACACAGGCTTACAGACCCACAGGAGGAACAAGCTACATTCAGAGACAGCAAGAACATCTAACACCAGAGATCAACAGATGGCAAAAGGCAAACACAAGAATCTTACTAACAGAAACCATGACTACTTGGCTTCATCAAAACCTAGTACTCCCACCACAGCAAGTCCTGGATATCCCAAAACACCAGAAAAGCAAGATTTGAATCGAAAATCATATCTTACAATGGTGATAGAGGAATTTAAAAAGAGCATGAATAACTCCCTTAAAGAAACAAAGGAGAACACAGGTAAAGAAGTACAAGCCCTTAAAGAAGAAACACAAAAATCCCTTAAAGAATTACAGGAAAGGACAAGCAAACAAGTGAAGGAATTGAACAAAACCATCCAGGACCTAAAAATGGAAGTAGAAACAGTTAGGAAATCACAAAGAGAGACATCTCTGGAGATAGAGATCTTAGGAAAGAAGTCAGGAAACATAGATGAAAGCATCACCAACAGAATACAAGAGATAGAAGAGAGAATCTCAGGTGCAGAAGATACCATAGAAAACATTGACACAATAGTCAAAGAAAACAGAAAATGCAAAAAGTTCCTAACCCAAAACACCCAGGAAATCCAGGACATAATGAGAAGACCAAACCTAAGGATAATAGGTATAGAAGAGAGTGAAGACTTCCAACTTAAAGGACCAGTAAATATCTCCAAGAAAATTATAGAAGAAAACTTCCCTAACCTAAAGAAAGAGATGCCCATGAATATACAAGAAGCCTATAGAACTCCAAAAAGACTGGACCAGAAAAAAATTCCTCCTGCTACATAGTCATCAAGATACCAAATGTACAAAACAAAGAAAGAATACTAAAAGCAGTGAAGGAAAAAGGTCAAGTAACATATAAAAGCAGGCCTATCAGAGTTACACCAGACTTCTCACCAGACACTATGAAAGCCAGAAGATCCTGGGTTGATGTCATACAGACCCTACAAGAACATAAATGCCAGCCCAGGTTACTATACCCAGCAAAACTCTCAATTACCATAGACAGAGAAACCAAAGTATTCCATGACAAATCCAAATTTACACAATATATTTCCACTAATATAGCCCTTGAAAGGATTGTAAATGGAAAACTTCAACACAAGGAGGGGAACTACATCCCTGAAAAAGCAAAAAAGGAATCTTCCAACAAAACTAAAAGAAAATAGGCCACTTGCAACAGAATTCCAACTCTACCAACAAAAATATCAGGAAGCGACAATTACTTTACCTTATATCTATTAATATCAATAGAATCAATTCCCCAATAAAAAGTCATAGACTATCATACTGGGTATGTTAACAGGACCCAACATTTTGTTTCATACAGGAAATACACCTCAGTGTCAAAGACAGATACTACCTCGGAATAAAAGGCTGGAAAACAACTTTCCAAGCCAATGGTCCCAAGAAAAAAGCTGGAATAGCCATTCAAATATCAAATAAAATTGACTTTCTCCCTAAAGAGATCAAAAAGATAAGGAGGGATACTTCATACTCATCAAAGGTATGATCTACCAAGAGGAACCTTCAATTCTGAACCTCTATGCTACAAATCAAAGGGCATCTACATACATACAAGAAATTTGCTAAAGCTCAAAGCACAATTTGTACCACACACAATAATAGTGGAGATTTAAACACCCCACTCTCTCCAATGGACAGATCTTGGAAACACAAAGTAAACAAGGACACTTGAAACTAACATAAGTTATGAAACAGATGGATTTAACAGATATCTATAGAACTTTTTATCCTAAAACAAAAGGATATACCTTCTTCTCAGCACCTCATGGTGCCTTCTCTAAAATTGAACATATAATTGGTCACAGATCAGGTCTTAGCAGATACAAGAAGATTGAAATAATTACTTGCATCCTATCACCTCACCATGGACTAAAGCTGCTCCTCAATACCAACATAAACAATAGAATATTCATATACATGTGAAAGCTTAACAACACTCTACTCAATGAAAACTTAGTCAAGGAAGAAATAAATAAATAAATAAATTAAAGACTTTCTAGAATTTAGTGAAAATGAAGTCACAACATACTCAAACTTATGGGACACAAGGAAAGCAGTCCTAAAAGGAAAACTCATAGTTTTAAGTGCCTCTAAAAAGTAACTGGAGAGAGCATACACCAGTAATTTGACAGCATACCTGAAAGCTCTAGAACAAAAAGAAACAAATTAACCCAAGATGAGTTGAAGGCAGGAAATAAACTTAGGGCTGGGCTGAAATAAACTAAATAGAAACAAAAAAAAAAAAACTGTACAAAGAATCAACTAAACCAGAAGCTGGTTCTTTGAGAAAATCAACAAAATAGATAAACACTTAGACAGACTAACTAGAGGGCACAGAGACATTATCCTAATTAACAAGATCTGAAATTAAAAGGGAGACATAACAACAGACACTAAGGAAATCCAAAAAAATCATTATATCCTACTACAAAAGCCTATACTCAACAAAACTGGAAAACCTGAATGAAATGGTCAATTTTCTAGACAGATACCAGGTACTAAAATTAAATCAAGATCAGATCAACGATTTAAACAGTCCCATATCTGCTAATGAAATAGAAACAGTCATTAATTTTCTCCCCACCAAAAAAAGTTCAGGACCAGATGGGTTTAGTGCAGAGTTTTATCAGACCTTCAGAGGAGACCTAATATCAATACTCCTCAAATTATTCCACAAAATAAAAACAGAAGGGACTCTACACAATTTGGTAGAGGCCACAATTACTCTTATACCTAAACCAGAAAGAATGAAACCTAACAAAGAAAGAAAACTTCAGACCAATTTCCCTTATGAATATCGATGCAAAAATACACAATAAAATTCTTGCAAACCGAATCAAAGAACACATCAAAACGATCATTCAACATGATCAAGTAGACTTAATCCCAGGGATGCAGGGATGGTTCAATATTCAGAAATCCATCAATGAGGTTCAAAAGAATGGTGGGCCTGGGCTGTGGCCCTGGCCCACCTGCTGAGGCTCTCTCTCTCCCTGGGTGGTAGGGGGCCTGGTGCTGAGGCCTGAGTCTCTCTCTCTCCTCCCAGGGCTGGCCTGTTTTCTGCACAGTGCCTTAATTAAAAAGGAGGCAATGTATGAATGAGTTATTTTATTGTAGGAAGGGGAAATGTACTGGTTGAGTAGAGAGAAGGAAAGGAGAGGAAGGAGAGAGAGAGGAGAGAAGAGGGAGAAGAGAACAAAAAGCAGAGAGGAGAAAGGGGAGAGCAAGAGTTGCAGAGGAAGGGGTAAAGGAAGAAGAGAGCAAGAGGGTAAGAGAGCAAGAGAGAGAGGAGAGAACAAGAGAGTGAGGAGGGGGCAAACCACCCTTTTTATTGTATGGGGCGTGGCATGCCTGGCTTGTGGTCAGATGACTGTGTGTAAGGTCCAGCTAGAATGCTGGGAGTTTGAGGCAGTGCCTGCCTGATAGAGCACACATCTTCTGCAGGGGCAGCTATGAGGGGTCTGGGCTGAAATCTGAGCCATGGTCTCAGGAGCAATTCACTGAACGCCTTCCGTCCGTCCCTCCTGAGCAGATGTTCAGTGAGTCTCTGGAGTTCAAAGGTGGCTCTGCTCTACTGGACTCTGGCTGTCAGATCTGCCCCACACATCAACATAATTCCCTATATATACAAACTCAAAGAAAAAAAAACATATGATCATCTCATTAGACACTGAGAAAGCATTTGACAAAATCCAACATCCCTTCATGATAAAATTCTTGGAAAGATCAGGAACTCAAGGCCCATACTTAAACATAGTAAAAGCAATAAACAGCAAACCAGTTAGGCAACATCAAACTAAATGGAGAGAAACTTAAGCAATCCCAATAAAATCAGGGACTAGACTAGGCTGCCCACTCTCTCCCTACCTAGTCAATATTGTACTTGAAGTCCTAGACAGAGCAATTAGACAAGAAAAGGAGATCAAAGGGATATGAATTGGAAAGGAAAAAGT
>JADRCD010129138.1:5811-16838 GCA_019843815.1 Montemys delectorum | reverse complement strand
CCCCCCCCAATCTTTCATCTAAATAGCACCTAAGACCCGGTAAGTAAAGCATGACTCTTAAGGCCTTAATATCCAATCAGATTTATATAATAATAAAATCACAATCTACAAGATGCCACTAAAATAATTTCAGAATCAAATAATAAAGACAATATTCTATCCCAATTAATCTATTTTGTAAGAACCTGCTTGGTTGTATAACCTCTTGGGGGCTGGTTCGTCCTCATCGTCTGTCTCCGTGATGTCTACCCCTCCTCCTGCTCCTGACCCTTTTCCTCCTCCAACTTTAGCCCCACCTCTCTATTCCTGTCCAATCACAGGCCTGTCACTATCCTAATGTGATGGACAGAGAAAATACTACAAGAGTAATCTCCTCCGTTTTCCTTTTAACAAAAATGTCAATGAATATCTTGTTTTCATTGATGAAATTGAATAGGTATGTATGGGTGCATATTGACAATAAATTCCTTTAAATTTCAATGCATGGTGTTGTTGACTGTTAAACAATTTTTTTCTGAATGAAATCTGATTTGTTTTCTCCATGAATTTATTTATTCACTTTACATTCTGATCACAGCCTCCCTCCAAGTTCTGTCCTCACACAGCTCCTCTGCCATTTCCCCTCCCCTTCTCCTCCAGGAAGGGGAGCCCTCTCCCTGGTACCAACCCACCCTGGCACCTCCAGTCATTGCAGGACTAGGCACATCCTCTCTCGCTGAGGCCAGGCAAGGCAGACCAGTTAGTGGAACAGGATTCACAGACAGGCAAGAGAGTCAGGGACAGTACCTGCTCCAGTTGTTTGGGGACTCACATGAGGACCAAGCTGCACATCTGCTACATATATGTTTTGAGGATCTAGGTCCAGCCCATATGCGCCATTTGGTTGATGGTTTGGTATCTGAAAGCCCCTAAGCATCCAAGTTAGTTGATTCTGTTGGTCTTCCTATGGCATTCTTATCCCCTCCATGTCCTTCAATCCTTCCCCCAACTCTTCCATAAGACTCCCCAAACTTGGTCTAAGGCAGTACCAGCCAGGAGCTCACAGGCCACAGAAGCAGAGCAGCTGGGACAGGGTCCTTCCTCCTTCTATCTGCATCTAGGAGGGACGGCAGATCCACAGCCCTCTCTGCCCCTTCCCTGCAAGAGGAGAAAGCTTGTCTCCAGGGAGTGCTCTGACCCAGGGACTCAGGTGAGATCACCATTTTCTCTCCAGTGACTGCCTAAGGCAGGACCAGCCAGGAGCACACAGGCCTCAGAAGCTGCAGAGCAGCTGGGACAGGGTCCTTCCTGCCTCCCTCTGCACCTGGGACGGCTGATCTGCAGCCCTCTGTGCACCAGTCTTGCCAGGAGAGAGCTGGTCACCCAGGAGAGAGCTGGTCACCCAGGAAAGAGCTGGTCACCCAGGAAAGAGCTGGTCACCCAGGAAAGAGCTGGTCACCCAGGAGTGCTGACGCAGGCTTACAGACCCACAGGAGGAACAAGCTTCAGCCAGAGACAGCAAGAACATCTAACACCAGAAATTACCAGATGGCAAAAGGCAAACGCAAGAACCTTATCCACAGAAACCAAGACTACTTGACATCATCAGAGCCCAGGACTCCCACCACAGCAAGTCCTGGATACCCCAACACACCAGAAAAGCAAGATTCAGATTTAAAATCATATCTCATGATGCTGATAGAGGATTTTAAGAAGGACATAAATAACTCCCTTAAAGAAATACAGGAGAACACAGGTAAACAGCTAGAGGCCCTTAAAGAGGAAACACAAAAATCCCTTAAAGAATTACAGGAAAACACACCCAAACAGGTGAAGGAAATGAACAAAACCATCCAGGATCTAAAAATGGAAGTAGAAACAATAAAGAAATCACAAACAGAGACAACCCTGGAGATAGAAAAACCTAGAAAAGAAGTCAGTGTTTTGATCATATTTTCCCTCCAGTTCCTCCTGGACACCCCCCTCCCACCTCCTTCCCTGACACACATGCACGCTTCTCCTAACTTCCTCTCCTCTTTTTTTTTTAATTACCCACTGATTTTATTAATGCTCTTATATGCATGGATTTAGACCCATCCAATGGTGCAACAAACGTTACACCAGGGGTCACTCCCATAAAGAAAGCCAATTCATAGGTCCGGAGAGATGACTCAGCAGTTAAGACCACTGACTGCTCTTGCGATAGTCTTTTGTTCAAATCTCAGCAACCACATGGTGGCCCACAACCATCCATAATGAGATCTGACGCCCTCTTCTGGTGGGTGTGAAGACAGCTACAGTGTACTTACATATAACAATAAATAAATCTTTGGGCTGGAACGAGTGGGGCCGGAATAAGCAGAGGTCCTGAGTTCAATTCCCAATTGCCACATGATGGCTCACAACCATCTGTAGAGCTACAGTGTACTCATACACATAAAATAAATAAATAAATTTAAAAAAAAAAAAAAGAAAGCCAATTCATCCTCCCCCTGGACCCATCAATTGCCAATGGTGTTTCATGAGCCCCTCCCCATCTATTCCGGAAAGTAGACTGGCCTGATTTTATGCTGGTCTTGTGCAGGTATCTCAGCTGCTATGAGTCCATGAGTGCATCTGTCCTGTCACATCCAAAAATGATTATTTTACAGTGGTCCTACCCAGTCCCTGGTTCTTACAATCTCTCCACCCTCCATCCATAATGTTCCCTAAACCTTCTAGAGTGGAGGAATGTTGATATAGGCTCCCCATTTATGACTGGGGATTCAACAGAGACCTGCTCGCTGTACCTGTGAACCTCTGTATTAAGCACAGTCCACTGCAAAAGCAGCTTTTCTTATTAGCACTGTTGCTACCCATATTTCTGTGTGCTAAAGATAGAAAAGTTTGTGTTAGTAGGGTAGATTAGAATATGGAGTATTTTCCACATCAGAGGGAGGAGCTAAAGCTGGGTCTGGATAAAACAGGAACTGTACTCTGTTTCTCTCAAATTTTCATCTGCATCCCCACCACTGCTCTCACTAAGATGTCAGCTTCAGTTTTGGTCCAGTATCTCTTACACAGGCTGAGCCATTAGATCAAAGTTCCCAGCAGATATTTCTTATGGCCCTCCAATTGACAAAAAGTAGTTCTGTTCTCTAAAATTCAGTTTTGAAAATTCTCAAAAGATAACTCTAAAGCGCCCTCATTTAGGGATCAGGGAGGAGGGAGGGAAAGTCATCAGGAATTCACTGCAAGAAGAATCTGAATTTTTTTTATTTTTATTTTTTATTTTTTTTATTTTTATATTTTGCATTCATCTTCTCTGATGCCGAACAGGATCGTGTGGAAATTAAGAGACCATGCAGCCCGTGGGGAAATTAATGCCCGCCCATGCTGTGTCCAACACAAAGTGCCAGCTCAGAATTCCTCATAAACATACTCTTCTGAGTCTAGTTTACTGTGAAGCAAGCATAATAAAGTCCATCATGGGAGAGAAAAGATTTTTTTAAAGAGACTAGCATGAAATAGCATTCAATAAGCCTAAAGCAATATCCCTTGAATATTCACATAACATAAAAAATATTTGTCTGGCTTTATGTCCTTTTTACCATTTGTTTGTGTTTATTTTATCTTCCATTTAGGCTCCAATATTCCCAAAGAAGAAAGCGAGTCTTTTCTCTCTTCTGCGTGGTCTGGTGTATCACCCAGCACATTGGAAGAGAGTAAATATTTGTTGAAAGAGTAGCTTCAAGTGTACTCACTAACATGTGCTAGTTTTCATTGGTGTGCTATTAGTACTTTGAGGGAAATGAATAGTCCTTTCTCATATTCAAGAAAAGGTAAGCTTTTGTCAACTATTTCGTGAGGAAAAAGTTCTTCCTCTCTCAAAATGTAGCAAAAGACTTTTGTGGTGAGTACTGTAGGAAATAATTAAAAAATGCAAAGAACAGAATTCTCTTTTGCCTTAAAGAATTGAATATGAACTTGTTGACGTAGTTATTTAGGCTTCGGGTATATGTTCTGTATAGTTAACTCCACATGTTCTCCATATGCAGAAATAATAAACATCTTTAAAGTTGGCTCATTCCCTTCCCCATCTTTCCTTCAGATCCATACCCACGATGCAAGCAGAGATTCTTCATGTGCATTTAATTACATGAAAATTGCTTGTGTATTTCTGTCTATTAATTACAGCACTCTAAACTTTATGAACTATTTCCTCCTCCACCCCATTTGCCATATTCTCACAATATTACTTACACAATCCTGATTGAGCATAACCAGGGTGAGGAAACATCAAAATGCACAAGTAACGGGTTTTAACCACATGAATTTTCAGGATTTTAGGTATGAAAATTCTTATTTCTCAAAATTAAAAACAATTTAGAGAACTCATATTTTAAGTAAAACCTGATGGTCTTCAAAACCCAAAGAAATGTCTCTGATATGTCTTATTTTAACCTTAAGGTCTTAAAACAATTTGGATTTGTGTTTTAGTTAGGGTGCCTGTCCCTGTGGTGAAACACCATGACTAAAAAGCAGGATGGAGAGGAAAGGGTTTATTCTGCTTACATTTCCACATTGCTGTTCATCCGTGAGGGAAGTCAGGCAGGAACTCTAATAGGGCAGGATTCTGGAGGCAGGAGCTGATGCAGAGGCCATGGAAGGGTGCTGCTTTTCTGGCTTGTTCTACATGCCTTGTCCAGCCTGCTTTGTTATAGAACCCAGGACTACCAGCCCAGGGATGGCACTGCCTACAACATGCTGATTCCTCCCCCACTGATCACTAATTGAGAAACAGCTAGATCTCATGGAGGCATTTCCTCAACGAGGCTCCTTCCTCTCCGATGACCCTAGTTTGTGTCAAGTTGACACAAAACCAGCTGTTACAATTTGTTTATTTGTTTGTTTGTGGTGTTAGAGACTAAATCTAAAACTTGTACATGCTAGACAAGGACTCTATGCTGAGCTATACTTCTGTTCATTAAACCATGCTTTCCTTCACTCTGGTAATGAGTTCACCACAATTTTACTGGTCCTATACAGTTGAAGGTATAAGAGACAATAAAGAACTCCTTCTCTGTGGAAACTTCAAATCAAACTACAAAGCCTGCTGTAACACATCTAGCAGGAATTAACAGACACTGTCTCTCTCAATGTAACTATCAGACTTTTGAAACAATAAAAGGAATTCCTACAGGAATTTCCCCAGGAATCTCATGCTGAGAGGAAGAGGGAAGATTTCACACAGTTACAGCAACTTGTCAGACCACCTCACAGGATGAAACTGAAGCCCAGATAGTGATGTTGTCAGTGATAGCAGGGTAGGCAGACCACACTCTTTACATTGCCCTCTATTTAAACTTAGATGTCACTTCAGGACCTGGAAGACAAGCAGGATTGGGGGTAGCGGTGTGCTGTATCTATCTGTCCCTCTTCCCAATGGGGCCACAATGAAAAAAATCAGTTTCTTCTCTTTCTCTTCCTCCTCCTCCTCCTCCTCCTCCTCCCCCTCCTCCTCTTCTTCCTCCTCCTCCTCCTTCTTTTTCTTCATTTTCTTCTTTGCCTTCCACTATCAATTTAGCTTTCTATTGGTGCATTGGGGATAGGTGGCCAGACTCAGCTTTGGGATCAGACTGTGACCCCCAAGTTTAATAACACTGTTTTGTGCTGCTTACTTTTTGTTAACTTGACACACCAGCGTCAGTCACTGTGGAAAGGGAACCTCAACTGGAGAACTGTCCCTATTAGACAGGTTCCTGGATATGTATGTGGGGCATGTTTTTAAATTCTTGACTGATATGGGGAGGGCACAGATCATTGTCAGCTATGCTTACCCCTGGGGGTATAGTCCTGGGTTGTATAAGAAAGTAATCTGAGCAAGCTATGCATAGCAAAACAGTAAGCAGTATTCCTCCTGCAATTGTTGGGTTTCTTTTAATGTGTTGAAACACCATGAACAAAAGCAACTTGGAGAGGAAAGAATTTATGTGGCTTATATTTCCAAATCACTGTTCATCACTGAAAGACGTCAGGACCAGAACTCAAGCTGAGAGAACCTGGAAGCCAGAGTTGATACAGAGGCCATCAAGGAGTGTTCCTTACTGACTTGCTCCTCAAGACTTGCTCAGTTTGATCTCTTACAAAATTCAGGACCACTATCCCAGGAGTGGAACCACCCACAATGAACTAAGCCCTCCTACATCAATCATTAACTAAGAAAAGGCTCTAGAAACTTGCCTACAGCACAATCTAATACAGGCATTTTCTCAGTTGAGCTCCTGTCTCTCGAATGACTCTAGTTTGTGTCAAGTTAACATAAAACTAGTCAGCACAACAGCCAGGTCTCTGTTTCAGTTATTACCTCCAGGACCCTATACTGGTTTTCTGTATTGGCTTCCCTTGATAATGGACTGTAACTTGTAAGTTACATAAATCCTTCCCTTGCCAAGTTGGGTTTTTTTTTTTTTTGATCAGTATTTTATCACAGCAATAGAAAGAAATCAGAACATGGTTCAAAGTTGAAAATAAATAACCAGCTTTCTTCTTTTTCTTATTTTCAATCAACCCTTTATCATCTAAGATAATATAAAATTTTCATTATTGACATCTTAGGTAGTTGGATAGATATTTCCTCTGAGTCGAAACGTTCCCTCCTAGCAAGAAGGGGAAGTCTCACAAAGCTCTGTGAGACAAACTTACAAGGCCCAAGGAGTTCCTGAAATTTAGAAGATTCACAAGGCCCTTCCCTAGTATCATAAAGATAACAACAGCTGAGAAGAAGGGACTTTCTCATTTACCCAGTTGTCAGCATGTAGTATGGAAAGTTTTGTGGATGCAGCTTCCAGGAATGGTCAACCAGGCTTGAGTGGCATTTTACTTCAGTTACTCCTCACCCATATTCTCAGGAGTAATCTCAAATCTACTTGTTCACTAAGCAATACTTGAATGGAATAATGTCTGTAGGCTTAGATATTTTAAAACCTACTTTTAATAAGGGTTTTTAAATGCTTTAGCCTCCCTTCTAGTCCACCACCCACCAGAGTAGAAAAGAAAGGTTAATAAAGCAAAGAGGATATAGCTCTGTTTAGAAATAGCTCTTTGGAGCAAATCCAATCTACATTACAGGATGTCAGCAGTGCAGATGGCACAAATCATTCCAGGCAGCTTTATCAACTCTCAAACACCATTCACAAATCAGCAATGGTAGGTTGATCCAAAAGAAATTGTAAGGCTCCACCAATCTGCCCGAGTCATAGAAATGGCAAGAAACTGCCAGAATGCCACCAGAAGTTTTTGGTAAGTTTCTCTCTGTGAAGTTACGGCAAACAATGACCAGCAATGAATGGTAAGGCATATTGATCCCATCCAGCATCATCCACTGTCTTTTGGGTTATGTTTATATCCTTTCCAAATGTCATGTGTTTTTTCAAACATCTGCTCTAGCAAAATTTCACATGTTCTTTTTCCAGGTTACTTCCAGAAAAATACTACGTTCTGTTTTTCAGAAAAACATCCTCCCACATGTCTGCTTCATCCTCTCATAAGACAGTTCCCCACCCCACCCCACCCCACACACACAAAAAAACACATGACACAACTGAGTCTCCAAAGAAACCAGAAATTTTCACTTCAAATGTCCTTGACCTGTTATCAGTGATCTTTCTGGTGAATAGATGTGCCTTCACATCTCTAGAGGAAGACTCACAGAAGTCAACTGGATTTCAAACAGGGAAACCAGAATCAAAGATGAGTTGGAGATGAATAGTTGAATCATCCCGCCAGCTATCTATGGGATATGTAACGAAAGCTGATCAATTTGAGGGCAAAACATCCAATGGCACAACCCTACCCAGTGGTATAAGATGATCTGTCTCCTTGTAATAACGGTGATTGTACATTCCCTAGAATGAATGATTGAACATGAAACCAAGGTTAAGCTTTCTGGGAATGATATGTGTATCCTTGGGAGAAATCCCAAGATACTCACCTTCCTGTTCTTAATATCAGGTGGAATGTTGTTGTCTTAATTAGGGTTTTACTGCTGTGAACAGATTCCATAACCAAGGCAACTCTTATAAGGACAACATTTACTTGGAACTGACTTACAGGTTCAGAGATTCCTTGCATTCTCATCAAGACTGGAGTATGACAACATCCAGGCAGGCATGGTGGAGGCAGAGCTGAGGGTTTGAAATCTTCATCTGAAGGCTGCTAGTGGACAACTCAATTCCAGACAGGTAGGAGTGGGATTTTAAAACCCAGAACCACAGTGACAAACCTCCTCCAACAAGGCCACACCTGCTCCAACAAGGCCACATCTCCAAATAATTCCACTCCCTGGGCCAACCACATACAAACCATCACAGTTGTGTTAGTTAATTTTCTGCTGCTGTGCTAAAACATCATTTACAGAAGGAAGAGTTCATTGGCACAGTTCCAGAGAGATAAAGATCCATAATGGCAGAAAAGAGGCATTGTGGTTAGAGCAGGGAGGTAATAGCTTACAATTTTATCTGCAAATACAAAGAAAACAAACCAGAACAGAACAACACATGGCTTTGAAGACTCAGTCTGCCCCTAGTGAAATACTTCCTCCAGCAAGGCCACACCACCTAAAACTACCCAAGCAGTGTGACCAACTACTTTGGAGACAAAATAGTTAAAAACCAGAGACAATCTATAGAGGATATCTTATTCAAGCATGTGCCTCCTTGACAAATGTGACTCATCACATAAGTGTATGGATAGCCCCCAAACAACACATACAAAATGGGATATCATCAGTTGTATAGTTGCGGTGAGTGATAACACATGTAACTGAGACTCACCTGTCTTCCAAGAAAGAACTTGTAAGGGAGAAAATACAATGGGAAAATAATTTCTAGTGTTATCATCTTTATGATATCTGACTGGGCAAGAAATATAGAAAGGGGGAGGACTAGACAGAGGTGCCAACTTGCTGTTTCTCATAGCTGACAAAATGCAAGCGGAAAAGAATGAAAATTAAAATGTTCTCATAAGGAGTCCTTTCTTGAATCCCAAAACTTAGAACTCCTAGGAATAATTGAATAGTGAGAAGGACAAACAGCATGTGGTGAAGGTGGTACAAACCTCAGGTCTGTATTCTATTCTAACACAGAAGCAGGGAGAATTCCGTGGCTCAGTATGCAAATGGAGGGCTTTGTTTGTTTTAGAGACAGGGTTTCTCTGTGTAACCCTGGCTGTCCTGGAACTCACTCTGTAGACCAGGCTGGCCTCGAACTCAGAAATCCACCTGCCTCTGCCTCCCAAGTGCTGGGATGAAAGGCGTGTGCCACCACTGCCCGGCGCAAATGGAGGTCTTAATAATGCCAGTTACAAGATACCATGATAATCGTGTATAACTCAGCATATGAACTTTCATAAATTTGGAGAGACTTTTAAGTAAGTGATTTTTTTTAAAGACCTCTCAAAACCTGATTCATGAGGTGGTAGGGCTTGAAGGCATATAGCAGCCTGAATGCTATAGAAGTGGAGAAACTGAATAAAGTAGCTACACACTTCCTTAAAGACACAAATCTCGCTAAATAGCCTGAAGCAATATTAGAGAAATCAGTCCCTGATGGACTGACTGACTGACTCATACAAGCCATCACAGGCAGTTGTTTTCACAATCCGAGGTTCTCATGACTATCAGAGACTGGAATGCAATAGAAGAAAGCCATGCATTATTGAGAGACTGGGCAAGAGAAGTAGGGGCAAGAGAAGTAGGGGCAAGAGAAGTAGTATCGGGTAGGAATGTGTTCACAGAACAGCTAAGAAAATGTCTAACTCAGCAGAACTCCAGGACTGCAACAGGGCTTTCGGCTTTGCTGGGCTACATAGTGGGATAAAATCCTTACCAGGCAGAAGAAGTTTTAGTTAGTCTGAGTAACTTAGACCAGCATGTGCGTTAGGCTTCCAAAGTGCAACTAGTCAGGTGTGAGGAAAAGATAGTAAATGGGCATGTCTAGGTCACTTGCAGGCAAGTATAGCAAGATTGGTGTTGAGCCAAAGCTCCTATGGATAAATTAAGAGAAAGGTAAATGGTATGCTAGTAAGCTTCCAAAAGGCTTTAAAGCCTGAGCAACCATTCATTCAAGACACAAAAGTAACAGTCAGGTGGGAAAGTGAGAGGGTCCTGGAGCTGGGGAGTTTTCCCTAGAATATGCTGTAAGTAGCCCCTTGCTGACATTTCTGTAAGTAATATCTCACCCACACTGCTTTAAGTCGCCACAATAAGAACACTAGCTCACTAAACTGGACTTGAGTGGAATTGTTTCTTCAGTCTGTCATCTATGACCTAGAAAGAGGGAGGGGGTGTTTGTTTATATGCCCCCAGGAAAAGGCACACATCATGTCATCCCTTGGAAATGAATCAGTAATAAATGATCACAATCACAGATCTTTAGATCTGGAAGAGCCTTTGTAGGTTAAAAAGTTCAGTGTGTTCATTTTGCAGATCAGGTAACACTGTCTAGATGAACTCTGAAATTAACCGAATTTCTCATCCAAGTATACATATAAATTAACAAAGGGGGCCTCATGGGTGATCATACAACCAGTTTTAGAAAGGTTTAGTGTCGGGGCTGGCAAGATGGCTCAGCAGGTAAGAGCACTGACTGCTTTTCCGAAGGTCCTGAGTTCAGATCCCAGCAACCACATGGTGGCTCACGACCATCCGTAATGAGATCTGACACCCTCTTCTGGTCAGCTGAAGACAGCTACAGTGTATAATGCTGGAGTGAGCAGGGCTGGAGTGAGCAGGGCCTGAGCAAGCAGAGGTCCTGAGTTCAATTCCAAGCAGTCACATGATGGCTTGTGGCCATCTGTACAACTCTACAGTGTACTCATACACATAAAAAAAAAATAATAAATCTTTAAAAAAAAAAAAAAAGGTTTAGTGTCCTTTAGTAAACAGCTATACATAGTTGTCTCCTAAATATATATATGGTTAGGGTTAGGATATATAGATAGATAGATAGATAGATAGATATAGATAGATAGATAGATAGATAGATAGATAGATAGATAGATAGATAGAT
>JADRCD010129137.1:0-13425 GCA_019843815.1 Montemys delectorum | reverse complement strand
GGGAGCATTTAATGAGATGTTCATTTTTTTTTATTTCTTTCAGTTTATTTATATGGTAGATTACATTTGCCAATTGTCTCATGCTAAATCCTTCCTGTATTTCAGGGTTGAAACCTACTTGATCATTATGAATGATCTTTTTGAGGTATCTTTTGATTTGGTTTCCAAGTACTTTATTAAACATTTTGCATCTGTGTTCATAGGGGAAATTGGTATGTAATTTTCTTTCTTTGCTGAGTCTTTATATGGTTTCTGTATCAGAGTAACTGTGACCTCATAAAATGAATCAGGTAATGTTCCTTCGGTTTTTATTTTATGGAATAATTTGAGGAGTATTGGCATTATCCCTTCTTTGAATGTCTTGTAAAATTCTTTGCTAAAACCATCTGACTCTCAGCTTTTTAATGACTGCTTATATTTCACTGGGGCTTATAGGCTTACTCTACAGTTTCATAGAGTACAGGTTTTTAAAGTGTGTCTTTATGGTTCTCTGGATTTCCTTAGTATCTTTTGTCATCTCCCCCTTTTTGTTTTTGATTTTATTAATTTGGATATTCTCTGTCTTTTAGTAGATTAGAGAAGGATTTGTCTATCTTGTGTTGGTTTTCTCAAAGAACACTTTTTTGTTTCATTATTTGTTTCAGTTGCATTGTTCTTTTTGTCTTTATTTTATTGATGGCAGCATTCAATTTGATAATATTTTGCCCTCTACTCCTCTTGGTTGTGGTTACTTCTTTTTGTTCTCCAGTTTCCAGGTGTGTTGGTAAGTTGCTGGTATGAGATCTCTCTAGTTTTTTTTTCTTTTTTTTTAATGTAGGCACTTAGGGCTATGAACTTCCCTCTTAGCAAGGCTTACATTGTGCCCCATAAGTTTAGTTATGTTGTATATCATTTTCATTGATTGAATTCTAAAAAGTCTTTAATTTATTTCCTTATTTCTGTCTTGACCTATTTTTTATTCAGTAGAGAGTTGTTTACCATTAGTTTGTTTTTCTTTTTGATGTACAAAAGCGGTCTGATAGTAGTCTAATAGGATGCAGAAAGCTATTTTAATTTTCTTGTATCTATTGAGATAGCTTTGTGTATACATTTGAGGTGCTTAAAAGGTATATACTTTTGTAGTTGTGTGGAAAGTTCTGTAAATATTTATTAGGTTCATTTAATTTATGACATCAATTAGCTCCCTTATTTTTCTGTCTAGTTTTTGTCTAGATGACCTGCACATTGGTGATAGTGTCTCCCCACTATCAGTGTGTGAGGATCAGTATGACCTGTCCATTGGTGGGAGGATCTCCCACTATTAGAGTATGAGGGTCAGTATGTGTTTCTCTGGTTATGAGTAGGAGTTTGGTACTATCAGCGTGTGAGGGTCAGTATGACGTGTCCACTGGTGAGAATGGAACCTGTGCATTGATGAGAGTCTCTCCTACTATCAGTGTGTGAGGGTCAGTGTATGTTTTAAGCTGTGGTAGTGTTTTTTAACAAGTTTGGGTGTATTTGGTGAGATAGATATTAAAAATTGGAATGTCATCTTGATGGATGATTTTCCTTTCACAAGTATGTACTTCCCTTTTCCATCTCATTAGATCAATTGTGCTTTAAAGCCTATTTTGTTACATATAAAAATCACTGCATGAGCTTGCTTCTTAGTTCCATTTGCTTGGAATATCTATATCTAACCCCTTACCCTAAGGTAATGTACATATTTGATATTGAGATGTGTTTCTTGTATGTAGCAGAAAGATGGATTTTGGTTTACATATATTTTGTTATTCTGTGTCATTTTTATTAAGGAATTGAGATCACCGGTATTCAGAAATATCCATGTCCAATAATTGTTAATTCCTTTTATGTTGTTGTTATCGTGGTCTTTCTCCACCCCTTTCTGTGTGTGTGTGTGTGTGTGTGTGTGTGTGTTTGTGTGTGTGTGTGTGTATGTGTGTGTTTGTTTATGTTTTTCCCTTTTTCTTTTTTCACTTGGCTGACATGAGTTTTTTATTGATAGTGTTTTCATGGGTGTATTTAACCTCCATGGTTTGAAGCTTTCCTTCTAGTATCTTCTATAGAGTTGGAATTATAAATAAAAAATGTTTAAATTGGATTTATGATGGGCTAACATATTTTCTCCATCTATAGTGATTGAAGTTTCTCTAGATACAATAATCTGGCTTGGATCTCTGGTCTCTTAGAGTCTTCAAGACATCTCACCAGGCCTTTTTGGCTTCTAGAGTCTCCACTGAGAAATCTTCTGTAATTCTAGTAGCTTTTCCTTTAGATGCTATTTGCTTTTTTCCCAGCTTTTAATATTCTTTTTTGTTATACATTTTTAGTGTTTTGTTTATTATGTGATGAGGGGACTTTATTTTCTGGTCCAATTAATTTGGTGTTCTGTGTGTTTCTTATAACTTTTAGCATCTCTTTCTTTAAGTTAGAAAATTTTTCTTTTATGATATTGTTGAAAATAACTTTGGGGCTTTGAGCTGGGATTCCTTATTTTCCTATATTCCTAATATTTCTAGGCTTAGTCTTTTCACAATGTTCAAGATTTTCTGGATGTTTTGTGCCAGTATTCTTTTAGATTTAACAATTTCTTTTACCATGTATCTATTTCTTCTATTGTATCTCTGATGCCTGAGATTCTATTTTCAATGTCTTGTATTCTGTTGATGAAGCTTGTCTCTGTAGTTCCTGTTCACATACCTAAAATTTTCATTTCTAGAATTCCTTCAGTTTGTATTTTCTTTATTGTTTATATTTCCATTTTCTGGCCTTGAACAGTTTTACTCATGTCCTTCAACGATTTGTTTAATTTTCCCTGGATTGGTTTAAGTGATTTATTAACTTACTAAAGTTGTTTGTGCTTTTCTAGATTTCTTTAAGGGATTTATTCATTCCTTTTTAAGGAACTCTATCCTCTTTATATAGCTGGTTTTAAGGTCTTTTTCCTTTTACTTCAGGTATATTGGAATATTCAGGGCCTGCAATGGTAGGAAGCTGAGCAATGGTAGAGACACATTGTCATGGCTGTTATTGATCATGTTCTTAGACTGGAGTCTAGGCATCTGGGTTTGGAGTGATTATAGGTCGAGGTGCTGATTCCTGTGCTTGCCTTTGTTGCTTAGGTATTTTCTTTCTTGCTTTCTGTTTTCTCTCTAGGATTCAGAGAGTGTGTTGGCTATGTGTTGCCTGTTTTAGTTGCCTGCTTACCTATTGTGTTCATGGGGAATGCTTGCTGGTATTGGAGGCTGGGGAAGGAGGAGGCTGGATGAAGATGATCTATTACAACACTAGGAGCAACCCTAAGGATTGGGTCTGGGTAACAAAGAGAGTGGAGAAGGTTCTTTGGCAGCCTTCCTTGTCATCTGGCAGGAATGGACTGTGGTTGAACAGGTTCTAGCCACCAAAATTGGGAAATAGAACACAGAGATGAGAGGGGAAGAGGAAGTAGTGGGAGTGTGATCTTTGAGATCCACAGGAGGTGTGGACAGGGTAAGGGGATGTGACAGCTGGTGTTCTGTTGCACTAGGGATGACCTTGAGAATTGGGTAGCAGAGAGTTGAAACAGAATCTTACGTTGTCAAGCAGACCTTGAGCTCACTATGCATTTGAGGATGACCTTGACCTCCTAATCCAACCCTTCCTTAGTGTTCAAGTGCTAGGATTGAAAGGATATGTCATCATGCTGAAATAATATGGTCATTTTTCCTTTCCTTTTTTCTTTACTTCTTCTTTTCTTTTTTCATCTCCTCTCTCTCTCTCTCTCTCTCTCTCTCTCTCTCTCTCTCTCTCTCTCTCTGTCTTTCGGTATGTATGTGTGTATAAATGTGTACTAGGGGGTTGAACACATGTGAGATAAGTATTCTACCACTGAGCTACATACCTAATCTGCATTTTAAAACTTTTTTTTATGTTTTGATTTTTGAGACAGGGTTTCTCTGTGTAGTCCTGGCTGTCCTGGAACTCGCTCTGTAAACCAGGCTGTCCTCGAACTCAGAAATCCACCTGCCTCTGCCTTCCAAGTGCTGAGGTTAAAGGGGTGCACTACCACTGCCCAACCAGCATTGTAAAACTTTTAAATTGGACTTTACAAATTGTGTGACCCTGTGAGATGGAATTACAACCCTTTGATGTGCCCCTACCTATGAACACTAGATGCAGTTCATCTGTGCAGACTATCCAGTGAGTGAAAGGCTTCCCTACTTGTGATGTGTCTCAAGCATCTCTGCGTCTTCTCTATTTCTGTATTTCCAGCAAAGGTAACTATCTCTACTGACAGAAGGTCAAACTTGGGTTCATTAGAAATCATACAGGTATCAAGGTTCTTTGTGGTAATTCAGGCTTTGGTGGCTTCCAAACCTTAATCCGGTTTTTTATCCTTCTCAATCAAACCTAGCATAGTTGGACATGGTTACTGAACCAATGCATTTCCACAATTCTGGTCAACCCTTACCATATGTCCTCAAGATATCCAAAATGTTATATTTTATACAGTACCATATATTACTATAGTTATAGCTGAAATTTTTCGAAAGCACTAGTTGCAGATGAACTGATAGATTATAATATGGATTAATCATAAATATTTAAAAATAACACATACAAACTTGTATTTCAAATATCTTCATTTCTCAAACAAAATATATAATTTTATTTATTCATCTACTTATGTGCAATTTTGTGGTATGAGTACATGCTTATACACACGTAGACATACAGAACCTTTTTTGATTGTTCTCCACATTATTCATTGAGGCAGAATCTCTCATCTGGATCTAGCACTCACCAAAATGAGCTAACCTAGCTAGTCAGTTAGCTGTGGTGTGCCCAGTCTCTGCCTTTTTAGTACAGGAATTCATTTTAAGCTTCCATGCTCACACAGCATTTAAATGGGTGATGGGATTCAGAACTTTGGTCCTCAAGCTTTCAAGACAAGTACTTTAACCATGGAACCATGGCTCCAGCCCAATATATTTTGTAATCTTTTAAAATTCAATTCAATTCAAATGTCTCTCTATGGAAGAAAGATTGAACTCCTTTGTACCGACTATATTCACTGCTATGAAAGAGCTGTTACACAGTGTAGCAGCCCTTGGGATTCAGATCTTCTTGTGGATCCACATTTCCCTTTGGATTCAACCATGTCTTGAAGCACCACATGGCTCTTACCAGAGAGAACTACCTAATCTTGGGCATTCTACTTCCCAGAACTTTTCTTCATCAATCACCTACTTTCAGATATTCTACTATAGAAATGGAAAACACATTAAATCAATCCTACAATTACAGTGACTAGTCACAATAAAGAACTTTATGACATGCAGAACAGGGGAAATGTGGCCTAATAACAGAGTTATAAAGAATTCTGTTGGTGTGTGACTTCAGTTATGCTATGAAGCTGATTATATGATAGGGCTGCTAAAAAGGTCAACATCAATTCCTGTTTGTCAATAATTCAGTTATGGACATCAGTGGAGATGCTCCCCAACTATTTTCTACTTATTAGAGAATATTTGGGGCCTTAAACTTTTATTTTTCATTCCTAATTCTCAAGAGCAAGGGAAACAGAACAACACAGGAAAATTAGAGATTACAAAAATAGCTTTGCATGAACTCTGAAGGAGAAAGCAACACAGCTGCCCTTAGGTATATAAAGTAGTTTCACATCAAGAAAAAAATAGATATTCCTGGAGACAGAATTGTGTCCAATGATTGGTGGTCCAAAGCAGAGATACTCATGTGAGTTGAAAGGTCAGGGGAAGGTGGAAAAGTCTTGACCTTTCACTTACTGAACTTGTATGTACCAGCTATTGCACTGTCTGTAAACTTACATATACCTCACTTCTAGTTCTTGATGTTCTTTAAATGCACACTTAGGCACAATTGTGCCCCTAACATATTTCATAAGGATTCTCAGTGAAGGTAAGATTTGGACCTGCTCTTACTCTTAACCCTTGATACAGACAGTTTATGCTTCGTTAGCTAATGGTTTTTTATGAGGGAGTGAGGCTGGAGCAGGAACTGGGAATCCTCCTACCCTACCACCACCACTCAAAGCTCCTTTACCTCCTTCTATAGTCATAACTTTGGAGAACAAGGTGCAATTAAACATTATTTTTCTGTAGTAAAATACACTTTCCTACTGTTTTTGCTTACATAAATAATTTTTATCTGGCTATCTTTGGAGACAGGATCATAAATTTAGTGATTTGCTCGCAACAAGCATTCCTCTCAGATAGAGAATTATTTTTGTGGGTCATGTCTCCACAGTTGGCTATGTGAGGCTGAGCATAGCATGATATGTACAGCTAGTTAGATTACCAGGTGGTAATTCAGACTATACCTTAATCTGTACTCTCAACTATCTAAAGTGATTGATTATTGGGCTTATGGCTTGACTTTTCTATTTGTAACAGGAAAATGACTGTAAACATCATCCCAGACAAAGACCCATTCATCATCTAGGGGAGTGCCACAATTCTTTCCTAAGGGGATCATCTTTTCCTTATCAAAGTGCCTTAATTAGCTTTTGTATCTTCAAGCCAGGTTATGAAGAGAGACTTAAGTTCCTCCATATGAAGGGGAACCTTTATTTTATGGAGCAGAAAGATGAGAAGCCTTTTCAAATGGGGCTCTACCACTCAAGAGAACTTCTAGTGTGTTGGGGGAACATTCTCAGAACTCATCGTCAATAAGAACTTTCCATGGTCAGAGTGGTTGGAGGAATTTTAGGAACGGTTACTTTACTTAATTTTAGAGCTATGTCCATCTATTGTGATGTATCAACCATTAGTTATGCATGCTGCCTTGTGAGAATGGTTTTTGGAGACAAAGGGATGAGGGAGTGTGATGGTGCCTGAGTTATCACCAGGTAAGAAGGTGGGAACAGCCACTGGAGAGGAGATTAAGCTTAGTGGGAATAGATCATTAAAAATACAAATAGCCACAGGGAGGTGTTAAAACTCTTGCAGAGGATATTGGGCTTTTTACTAAAGACAAGAGTGTCAGTTGAAGCTAATTTATGTAAGTCTCAAAGGGCAGGATGACCCTGCTGACATCTAGATTGAATATATAATTGACTCAATTCTCTGTTTTACTAGGTGTCAGTAGAAACTACTTGATAGTAGAGTTGCAGAACAATTACAAATGAGTCCTTGTTATTCTCATGTCCTTGTTATTCTCATGACTCTGGCTTGTTTTTTTGTCTATTTTTTTTTGTTTGTTTTGTTTTTGTTTTCTGTTTTTTAACTTTTGCATCCCCTGAGTGAGCTCAAATTAACTATTTCATGTTGAAAGTAGACAAGGTAGTATGCATATCAGGTACTTCCTAACATCCAAACCTACTCATGGGATTTTGACCTGTACATACCATGAGACTGTTAGAAACTCGTCTTAGAAAATTGGAAAGTCTTTAATTTTTAATGTGGTGCAGTAACAAAGAACTAGAGCAATCTTAACTCAAAACTCACTGTTATAAAAAGCCAGAGTAGGATCCATGTTACTACCCCAAAGATTTCCTTGAGTTTTTTTTTTTTAAACTAGCCATTAAAGGCAATTTCTAAACTGAAAGCAGCTAAAATCTGATAGAAAAGTAGCCTCAGGCCTTCCCATGAGCCAGACCCCATGGCTCCTCCTCTCCTGCTTCTTTCCATCTGGTGAGCTCCAATCTTAGCAGCTAGACCGAACATTGCTAGATTCGCCTCCCGTGCTTTCTTTATTGATCTACAACAATGGCATAGAAATATGTTCCAAATTACAGGAGAAGTAGAATTGACACGCAAACAGCCCCAGAATAGTTTCTGCTTTACTAGATGCTGAACGGCTTTCTCCCTCAAGTTATTTGAATGTGAGCCGAGGTGTGAACAAGGCAGGAGTGGGAATCGATAATTAAGCCTGTTCCCTTTATACCCACTACGCTGGCAAATCCATTTCTCTTTCTCCAGCCTGATTATTACTTAGCATTTATCTAATACCCTCAAGCCACATCTCTCCAGCAGTGGAATAAAACTGCAGCAAAATGAAACCAAAACACACATCTGAACAACCCACTTAGCCTGTTTCTGCAAGGTTGTTTTATGTCTGGGAATGGTCAGGTCCTGCAAGAGAAGGCTGACATACTCTAAGAGAGGCGCCATATTTATCATCTGCTTTCTGGGGTGTGAAGTGTCATATTTTATTCAACAGAGCTATTATCATGTGTGACCATTGAAAAACTGGAATACAGGCCTTCATAGAGTTGCCTATCCCATAATACCCCTGCCAATGAATCACTCTTCCTCTAGATGACTAGGAAGAGGGTCCTATGTAGCAAATCAAAAAGTGCCCTGTGATCCTAAGCCTGGCATGTCAAATCTTGACAATGTGCCTCAAAGTATTGCTGACGGATCGTCCAAGAAATTAGTTGTGAATGGCATTCAAAAGTTCCTTAAAGGGCAAAAACCAAGACTGTCACCTGAGAAAGAGGAGGTACTTGTTTATTCCTTCATGGATGGACAGCCAAACACAGACGAAGCTCAATTCTGAGATTTTCAGTCCCAAGGTGATAGCTGCACTGGGGTGTGGGAAATTAGTCACAGCTGGAGACAAGCTCTATTCATGTGTCGCTTTCCATTATTTCTCCCTAAAACAATGAAAATCATCAGGAAAAGTAGATATTCTTCCTCTGGATCCTTTGTCTAATTAGAGCCACAGTGACAAGTATGAATTGATTTTTCTTCTCTGTCTCTGTCTCTGTCTCTGTCTCTGTCTCTCTCTCTCTCTCTCTCTCTCTCTCTCTCTCTCTCTCTCTCTCTTTCTCTGTGTGTGTGTGTGTGTGTGTGTGTGAAAGTGTATGTGTGAGAGTGAAGACCAGAGGATAACTTTGGGTTCTGTTTCCTTCTTTTCTTACTGCTATTTCAACATTCCCTTGAGCGGAGGGTCTCTCGCTGGCTTGGAGTTTACTAAGTAGGTTAGGCTAGCCTCTGGTTCTGCCTGTTCCCAGCTATATCCACTCTCTGCAGCTCCAGCTCTGCAATGAAAAGGATGTGATCCTCCTCACCCCCTTTCTGTCGTTCTCATCTGTTCTGTTCTGTGGACGGAACTCAGATTCACCTTGCTGTTGAGATGAGCACCTCACCAACTGAGCTTTCTTCCTAAATTATGTACAGATTTGCTTGATGAAGAAATGAGGTAATTCTCTATGTAATTCAGCTCTTGGCTGAGGCTATGAAATTCTTTTGGGAATGTGATGTGGTTGTGTAAAGCGGTTTTACACTTGATGTTTGAATCTCCTAATTGTACCTTGCTTTGTAGCTTTGCTTTGTTACCTCCCATTCTGTTTCATCCACCTGAAATTTGGCTCCCATAAATACTGATACATGAACACCATCCTTCAGTGTTCAATATGGTTTCTCACTTAGCTTTCTAGTGAACTTTCCCTGTTTGTCTTCCTGTTTAAGGCCTTGTCCAACCTGTGCCCAAGGTGTCTTCTCCATCCATTTTGTTGATGCTTTCAGCTATCAATACTTTTTTTTTTTTTTGGACTTTAGATTTTCTACACTCTGGCATTGGTTATAGGCTTCTGGTTGGATTTTCACTTAATTCATGCCCCAAATTCAACTTGTCCTGGCCAACCTCACCTTTCAGTGCCAGGTCCAATGCAACCTGGCAACTGATGACATCACAAATCTTCATCACTGAGGCTCACTTATCCTAATCATATTTTAAGTTCTTTTTATTTTCATTAAGATACACTCCCTGGAATTCCATCTCTGTTATGCTTCTCCTGTTTTCTTCCTGTCCACACCTGTATGCTGGTTCGGATTGATTAGGTCTCTTCTTTAGCACTTAGCTCGCTTCCCAGCTGTTCACTTTATCTTCAGTTCTCTTGTAATTTATCCTCCATACTGCTACACATTCACTTGGAGAACAATTCCTTGAGCATGCTAGTTGCCCATTGCCAGCAGGCTAGTTACTTATTCCCAGCTTATGATAACTCCAAGCTAGACTTACATGAGTGCTAATCATTCACACAGAATTTCCCCTACTGACTTTCACACCACTCTTTTACATATTCTGCCTTTCTCGATTGAATTCAGTGCTGTGGTAGGGACACCTCCCTACATGAAATCCCTACCCTTGTCTCTAATTGTTTAGCTCAAGCACCACCTCACAGCAAGGTTCTATATTTTTAGTTAGAAATAGGCTCTCCACTTTTTAAACACACACGTACACACACACACACACACACACACACACACACACACACAAAATCAAAACCAAAACCCCCAACTATCAGATTTTATCATACCCAAACCCTAAACATTATATTTCACTTCAAATAGCATTTCAGAATATACGAAGGTTGCCTTTGACATTTCATGGGTATCTTTGTTATCTCATTCCTCAGCACATGTTTTTTGTAGGTCAGAGGTCTTGGAATACTGCAATCGAATCCTTGAAGATTTAGAACCCCCTACCTCATAAATGTTCAGGAAATCATTGTGCTTTAACTTTTTTTTCTCAAGAATCCAATATTTATTTTGTATAGCTCCATGCTTCAATTATTTTCTACTTCCAGACAATCTTTCTATTGTTACTCATGCACCAAAATATGAATTGCATTTGACTTTAGTGAGCCAAATCTATGCATATTTTTTGTAAATCAACTGAGAGAAAAAGATTTTTGTTCATGGTGTACATCAAGATTAAAAACATTGGCAGCAGTTACAAGTACCAGAGGAAAAAATTTTAAATGGTTTGACTGTAAAAGGAATCTTAATTACAGTCATTTAAATGTACCGCATACCATGTGACCCAAACACTAATGATTCATAATAGTAATGCATGTTAAATTAACTTTGTTATAAATTTTACTTGATAGGATTTTCTTGATTACACTGCTAAAATGTTTGTATGTATTTAATTGTTCCCATTTTCTTATGGCTCTATATATAAAATTTAACAAGAGACATGAGATTTTGCTTAGCCTGATCTTCTGTGTTGTTGGCTTTGTTACAGGTAAAACTAAGAGATGGCTTCCTTAAAGAGAGACTGAAATGTCTGAAAAATAACCAAGTCCCCAAATTACCTCTTGAGGGAATAATAGTGTTATTACTTTTAACACATATAGATGTAGGTAGAAATCTCCAGAAGCAGGACGCAAAATATTTTGATCAATTGTAACAAAAAAGAGTTCCTGGTATTGCCCCAACTCTTATTCATGGCAATCAATTTACATATATGTTGTTTCTGAATGTTTTCCTGGAGAGTCATAAAGGACCCTACTTCTTGAGATGGGATTCTCTCACTTAGAGTCACCAAACTGTTGGCACACTGATGGCCACTCTGTTCTCATTTCCGAGTAGCATTTAATCACAAGCCAACAATAATCTGTCTATTTTCCCATTTAAATTGTATCTAACATCTAGCAATTATGAATAACCTAATAACCATTCAGACACCAGTACAGATTTCTTGTGTAGTTCTAAGTTTTAATTTTTTTACACTGAATGTGTCAAAATCTAAGTAACAGGTCATATGGAAGTTACACATCTAACTATAAAACACTGCCAAACTCTTCCTGGTTGTTGTACCATTTTACACCTGCACTGATAAAGTATAAGAGTTCCGATTACCCTAAATCCTCACAATTACATGATATTATCAGTTTGTTAATAAATTTGATCTAGTTTGTAGTAATATATCTTTTCATGAGAGGTTTTACTTGTATTTCTTCAAGTCTACTGCTATTAGAAATCTATTTATGTGCACTTTTGTCTCTCCATATAATCATTAATTTTCTTTTTTTATTAGGTTTCTTTTCTAATTTTCTTTTTTTATTTTTCTTTATTTACATTTCAAATGAGCTGTGGCTTAACATGTAAAGCAAACGTTTGTGCATTCAGAGGACAACAGTTCAAATCCCAGCGACTGATTAGTACTTCTTCGTTGATTTCTTTCCATTAATTTTCTTATATGAAATATTTGATCAAATATTTGCCCCTTAAAAGCTAGATGGTTAGCTCTCCTGTTGTTGTATCATGAGCACCCTTTATATATTCTACATAAAAGTTCATCAAAAATTTGATTGACAACTAGTTCTTTTCATTTACTTTTCTAAAGCATCTTTTGTCTCCTTTACTCTATATTTTAATCTTGATAAAATTTGAGTTATAAATATTTTTATGTATGGGTTATATTCTTGATACTACATTTTAGAATTATTGACCTAAGCAGGGTGTAAGATTATTCTTTATGATGTTTTCTTCTAAAATTAGATTTGGGTTTTATATGCTACAAATCAGCTATGATCAATTTGAAGTTATTTTTACAGAGATTTAAGATATCTACATCAATATCAGTCTTTCTACTTAGCCATTTATATTGTTTCTAACATCTAGCAATAACATTCATATATATGTGTGTATATATTTATATGTAGACATATCTTCTATTCACTGATTCAATTTTCTTTGAATGCTCAGCAATAAAGTTGCTATATCATATGGTATTCCTATCGTAATTTTTTGGTGACCTTTCATTTTCCTTTTCATTATGGAGACATAATTGTTTGTGTGTATGTGTTTGTGTTTACAATTTTCTAGGACAAAATTCTCCTACACATACCAAATTTCATTGGTTTCATCCTTAAACACCACTGTATCATATCTGTATGGTGTGTAGATCCAATTGGTTTATCCAATTGGCCTGTGTCTAGCCTTCCATAGTCCTATAGTGTAATCCTATCTGTAACTCTGGAGCTTTATAATAAATCCTGAAGTTGGATTGTGTTTTTCTTGTAAACATTGTTATTTTTCCAACATTTTTATCTAGTATTTATTTCTCTTTCTATGTGAACATGTAAGAATATATTTCTCCACAAAAATTCTGTTATTTTTTATTATCGCGATATTAAATCTACACAATAAGTTAGGGAGAATAACTGTCTTTACTATGTTGAGTTTTCCAATCAATAAAAATTGTATGGTTATGACTTGTTTGTCTTTTATTTATTGAATTTTTATGTTATTCCCTTTTTGCAGGTGTTGTTTAACATTTCTTTCCCCTCTCAGATTTAATAATTAGCTACTTTAAATGGAAGGTGGAAGCCTTGTTATTATACATATTTTTGTTGCAGTTGTCAACATAAATAAAAAATTTCCTTAGTGCTGGGTGGTGGTGGTGCACGCCTTTAATCCCAGCACTTGGGAGGCAGAGGAAGGTGAATTTCTGAGTTCGAGGGCAGCCTGGTCTACAGAGTGAGTTCCAGGACAGCCAGGGCTATACAGAGAAACCCTGACTTGAAAAAAAAACAAAAAAAAATTTTCCTTAAAATGTTAGAATTTTAAGGAATTTTAATTAATTAAATTAATACATTAATTAAAATTAATTGATAGAAAATTATGTATATGTATATGTATATGTATATGTATATGTATATGTATATGT
>JADRCD010129136.1:17677-37384 GCA_019843815.1 Montemys delectorum | reverse complement strand
CCCCCTCAGCTGGTGGCTATGATAATCGCAGGCTTTCACCACAGAAGCTGCCGCTGCTTGCTGAAGACACCACCACCAAGTTAACGCCTGAATTAAAGGCATCAAAATTAATATATCTCTGCAATAAGATCTGGATTAAATATCAACTAGATGGGAGTTCAAAATGGCCACTTAATGGCACCCTAGATCCAATTATTTTAAGGGATCTTAATACATACTGCCAGCGAACTGGTGAATGGAAGGAGGTCCGCTATATCCAAGCATTTATCTATCTCCATTCCAATCCCTCCTTGTGTTCTTCTTGTTCTCTAACCCAACTTCTCTTAGCCATGAAATCTACACAACCTCTGTTAGATGACACTACAATGCTAGATCCAGCTAATGAACCATCCCGTTTTTGCCATAGACCTGTCTCCATGCCACCGAAAACTCAAACTGCTGCCTCAGTTTCTCCTCCTCACCAGGATGCCCCAGAGCCTGCTATCTCTACTTCTCTAAACCCCTCCCCTTCTTCTTCTATGCCAGCTGTGGGCCGCTCCAAATGCCCCATATTGGCAGCTACCTTCACTCCTCTTGTCACCAACTCTAAGACTACTGCCAAACCTCCAAGTCCTTCCTCCCCAGAGACACCTGACCCAGGAATGATCCTACCTCTAAGGGAAGTTCCTGGAGTAGGTGGTCTTGTCAGAGTACATGTTCCATTCTCGCTTAGTAAACTTTCCCAACTAGAAAACAGTCTGGGGTCCTATACTTCTAACTCTTCCAAGTTTACTAAAAAGTTCCAGTATATTACTCAGTCTTACAGCTTGACTTTCCATGATGTTCATATGATTCTTACTAATAACTTACTTCATGAGGAATGCAGACGAATCTGGGAAGAGGCAAGAATGCATGCAGATGAAATTCACCAAACAGATGGCACCTACCCAATTGGCTCTGAGACAGTGCTGGACCAAGATCCCCAGTGGAATTACAATTCTGCAGGTGGTATTTTAGCCAGGGACAGGTTCATTACATGCCTTCTGGCCGGTCTTAGAAAAGCAGCCTTAAAGCCAGTAAATTTTGAAAAACTCCAAGAGGTTGTCCAGGACAAGCAGGAAAATCCATCTCAATTTTTAGAATGCCTTACAAAGGCTTTATTACAGCATACCAATCTGGACCCTGAAAACCCAGAAGGTAGGCAACTTCTGATGACCTACTTCTTTTCCCAGAGCAACCCCGACATAAGGGCTAAACTTTAAAAACTGGAGAGGGGACCCCTAGCTCCACAAGCAAAAGTCTTAGCGTTGGCCTTCAAAGTGTACCATGGGAGAGATGATAAATTCTGCAAACAAAAATACCATATGCTGGCAAAAGCTGTCCAACCAGCCCCAGCCACTACCCCGGACTCATGGTCTCCTAAGACTCAGGGACTACCAGGTGCCATGCAGGCCTTGCGTGACCGCAGTATCTGAGGCGAAACCTTCAAGGAAAGGCAGTCTGCTGCACCTGCATTGTCACCTGGCACCCCCTAACTCAGAGGTAGCTCAGATATGTCCTCGTACTCTTGTGATAGATGTCCACCAAAATATGACAGCTAGAGAAAAAATCAGACGTTTCTCTCTGACCTTTTACCAATGTTACAACATCTTAGCCAAACCCTGACTTAGAAGTTGCCCACCCAGGCTAATTGCCTCTGGTATTGTTAGGGAAATAATGTAGGGGTAGTGCATTGAAGCGTATAGAAAGGAGACTAATCCCAAGAACTAGCTTAACAAAAATCCCCTGGGGCTAACCTCCGCTAGCCCAGAAGATTAGCATAGTGGGCAGTTTTACCTAAGATGGGCAGGACCTTGAGCCAAGTGTGTGTATGTGTGTGTGTGTGTGTGTGTGTGTGTGTGACAGAGAGAGAGAGAGAGAGAGAGAGAGAGAGAGAGAGAGAGAGAGAGAGATTTTTCTAGATAGAGGAGTCTGCATTGAGTATTTGGACTCAGTCCACAGCCCCCCCAGGACTCTGACTGGGCCCATGTGGCCTGTGTTCAGAGCCTGGGGGTGCTGCACCAGTCCAGAGGAGATGGCTACTGTTTTTAGACCCAGTATATTTTAGGTAGACTCAGATGTACCTTGACTACTGAGCTGCCAAATTTTTCATATCTCTTTTACAATGATTGTAAGAGTCTCATGCCATTTTTTTAAAAAAATATATATTTTAAATAACACACTTTGTGTGTCAAGTCTGATTTCTGACCCAGCCGAATCCCGTGCACACTTGGCCAGGACCCATCGTCCCGCAGAACACGGGGTCCCCGAAAGAAACCCTGGTCCATGGCAAACAGGTACCTGCTACAATGTGGTAAAAAAGGTCATTGGGCAAAAGACTGCCCTAACTTCCACAATCCAAGAGGGCCATGCCCTAGGTGCCATCAAGAGGAACATTGGGCTGTTGATTGTCCTCATGTTATGCAGAACAGGGGAATATCACTCCCAGATAACCCTCCAACTGATCTCCTAGGCTTGACTATGGCTGACTGAAGAGGCCTGAGCTCCTCTGGCCCGACTACTGCCATCACAAACAGAGAATCCCAGGTAGATATCATGGTATGTGGCCAGCCCATCTCCTTCCTTTTGGACACTGGAGCCACTTACTCAGTCTTGATGAAGTTTTGGGGACCTACTTCTCCTTCTTGTTTTCCTATTGTAGGGGTAAGAGGACAACCTTATTTCCCTCTCCAGATCCTACCACTTAGTTGCATTTTTAGGGGTATACCTCTCACCCATTTCTTTTTGGTAGTGCCAACAAATCCTGTCCCCTTATTGGGACGAGATCTTCTAGCTAGGGTGAGAGCCTCTATTTCCTTTGCTCCCCACATTCGCCTAAACCCAGGATTGCCAGCAGTTCCTCTGCTCTTTCTCCTAGCCAGGCAACCTACTAAGACTACCATGTTATTTCCTTTACCAGCTTCTCAGGTAGATCCCCGAGTCTGAGACGTCCAGAACCCCTCTGTTGCTAAACACCATTCTCCTGTTGTCATCCAATACTGGACTCTACCAAGCTCAATACCCTCTCTCTCTCCAGAGCCTCAAGGGACGTAAGCCTATCATTTCCAGACTCTTGAGGAAAAAACTCCTTTGTCCCACCTCGTGTCCCTTTAACACTCCTATACTAGCAGTTAAGAAGTCTAATGGTACCTATTGCCTGGTTCATGACCTCAGGTCCATTAATTCTACAGTAGTTCCTCTCCATCCTGTTGTAGCTAATCCTTACACACTTCTTTCCACTAACCCGTCAGGGACTTCCCATTTCTCAGTCTTAGATCTCAAGGATGCATTTTTCTCTATCCCTTTAGATGCTCAGTCACAAAACATATTTGCCTTTACCTGGACAAATCCTGATACCCAATTTTCTACACAACTTACCTGGATTGTTCTACCTCAGGGATTCCAGGATAGCCCACATCTATTTGGTCAAGCCCTGGCTTCTGACTTACTCTCCTTGTCTCTCCCTAAATCTAAGATAATACTTTATGTAGATGATGTACTTCTCTGTAGTCTCTCTCTAGAAATTAGCCAAGCTGATATCTCTACTCTTCTAAATTTCCTCTCCAGTCGAGGCTACAGGGTTTCACCTTCTAAAGTTCAACTGTCCACCTCTCAGGTCACCTGTTTGGGACTAACAATTACTCCAACCCACAAGGTTATTACCTTAGATAGAAAGAATCTCATTCAGTCTTTAACTGTTCCTTCTACAAAGGAAGAGATTTTATCATTCCTAGGAATAACTAGCTTTTTATGTTCATGGGTTCCTTCCTTTTCCATCCTTTCTCGTCCCCTATATGAAGCAGTGTTAGGCTCCACCCATGAACCTCTTCTCAAACCTATTACCAAGCCCTTTCATAGACTTCAACAGGCTCTCCTTAAGGCCCCAGCTTTACATCTCCCTGACCTGACTTGTCCTTTTTCCCTCTATGTAACTGAAAAAGAGGGATTTGCCATGGACAGTCTCTGATCTCCCCTTCCAAGAGATCATCCTCCAGTTTGGTGTCCCAGACTCTCTCCAATCAGACAATGGTCTTGAATTTACTTCTGAAATCTCTCAAATCCTATCTAAGGCCTTAGACATCCCCTGGCATTTTCACATTCCTTACCACCCTCAATCTTCTGGTAAAGTAGAAAGAAGTAATCATTCTTTAAAAACCACTCTTGTTAATCTGTCACAGGAACTTCACCTTGATTGGGTTAAACTCCTACCTCTGGCTCTTTTCACGTTATGAGCTCTCCCAAAGAGATCTCTCCTCATCTCTCCCTTTGAACTCATGTATGGACGTCCAATCCTAACTCCTGGTCCTTCCCCTAAATGCTCTCCCCTCTCAGACCATCTACTTAGCCCATTACTTTGCCACCTCTGTTCTCTCCTATGGAACTTTGCTGACCACCATCTACCTTGGCCATGCACTGTCTCCTGTCCACTACCTATCAACATTCAAGACCAAGTCCTTCTATCCCCTCCAGGTCATCAACCCTCACCTCTTTCTCTCAAATGGCAGGGCCCTTTTAAAGTAATTCTTGTGACCCCTACAGCTGCTAAACTCGAGGGACTCTCTCATTGTGTCCACCTGTCTCACCTCAAACCTTTCATTCCTCTACCTAAAAGTGATACTTCTTTACACACATCAATCTTAACAGGACCATGCTCTGTTAAGCTCCAGAGGACAACAAGACTGCCCACCTTGTCCCCAATTCCAGAAAATGAGACTCTACTCCGGCAGCCTAGCTTGACCTCACTGGATTAGACAAGAGTTTCTCATTTCTATTCTAAGATGTTCATTTCTATCCAGAGTAGACCAGGATATAATCTGGAGATTTGAAGTTCAAGAAACCCCCACAGATAACAAACAGTCTTTCCAAATAGAGTCAGGAAACTGTTCCATAGCTGAATGCCAGGAACCAATCCAAATTGCTATCTGTAATCCCATCTAAATATTATGATCTCTATACTTGCTTTCTTTGACCAGACAAAAGATTATTGTAGAAAATGGCCAGATGAATATGGGGACTGCCCATATTGGTCTTGTCAAATACATATGCTAGGATCACAGATCAATCATTTCTTCTATCAACACCGCAAGACACTCTTTTTCTACATACAAGACCCATGGGATTCCAGGTGGGAGACAGGAGTTGTTGGTAAGCTCTATCGTAAAAAGTCAGCCTGGGGCCCCAGTAAGTACCATCCATATCCAGAGAAAATATGTCTCAATTGCCCAACCTCTGGATATCAGAAAAGCAGGGGAGATAATCAAACACTCCTCTGAGGTCCTTACCTCTTTGACATCACCCCTCATAATGGCACTAACTTGTCATTTTGCCTTTTACTTCAGACCTTGACCTTGGCATACCAACTCCTTAATGTCACCAGACTTGGATGCTTTAAGGATTGATGGTTATGTGTATCCCTGGAACTAACTCACAATTGTCATTTACAGCATCTCTGGTGATACTGCCAAGTAACATTACCTCACCCTTTGTCAGCTGCCCTGGCTCCAGTGTCGCTCCATACCTTACCTCTGTCCCTCTGGACTCATTCAGTGGGAATGCTGAGATCCCTAGCCTCCAATAGAATCATAACCCTTGATATATCATCTTTGCCACAATGCCCTACAATCCAAAACACGTCAATTCTTTGTGGTACTCAGGCATATCATCGCCTACCTGCTAGCTGGTCACGAGTTTGCACATTAGTACTTCTTTTCCCTGAACTGAGAGTAATCCAGGGAAATGAGCCCCTGCCAATCCCAGTTGTAGATATGATAGCTGCCCACATAAGAGGGCAATCCTAGTTGTCCCACTCTTGGTTGCTATGCGAATAGCCATAGGTGTTGGTACTGGAGTTGCAGGGATAACGACTTCCATGACCCAATATAATACATTCATTTCCCAGTTTCAAAGTGATTTTCAAAAAATGTCTGAAACTGTGCTTACTATCCAAAAACAGATTGACTCTTTGGCAGTCATGGTGCTTCAGAACAGATGGGGACTAGATGTCCTGACAGCTAAAGAACGTGGTGTTTGCCTGTTCCTCCAAGAAGAATGCTGTTTCTAAGTCAACCAATACAGGATAGTAAGAAATAAAACCCAGGAGCTACAGTCAGACATAAAAAATTCCAGGGACTGTAAGACCTCCAGTTCTGGGATTTTTGAAAACCCCATATGGAATGGATACTCCCGTTTGTAACTCCTTTCCTAGTCATCTTCCTGGTGTTATTATTTGCTCCCTGCCTCATTAATCTTGTTTCTACATTTCTTCAATGACAAATACAAAAATTTCTAACCAAACTATTAATCAACTCCTGTTACAGGATTATCAGCTGCTGCCCACAGATGAGCCACTGTCCACAAAGGAACCTGATGAGAATGTTTACTAAGTGGATCCCGGTGGTGAAAGCCAGCTACCCCCATTAACAATGCCCCTAGACAGCAGGAAGTAGCTTAAGAGACATGACACCCTTGTTCCCTTTTCACCATCAGCTTCCCCTTCCCTTTTTCTTTCCTTCTCTTTAAAATATCAAAAAGGGAGGTATGTTAGCATCAGGGCCTCCAAAGCCCGTGACACATGGGTGCATCTCATAGACCTGTTGCCAGGGCAACAGCCACCATATTCCCAGAATCCATTGGGCTCACCTCCCATCTTTTACCTGCAGCCACTACATCAGATATACGGGGAACATTCCTCTCTCTCTCTCTCTCTCCCTCCTCTCTTTCGACTACTGCCCCCTTCTCCCTCTCAATTAAACCTCTTACACGTGGAACTGTTTAGGCCTAGTGTATGGTACGTTCTGATGAGACCTGCCATTCTAATACATCATCCACTGTTGCTGATCTCTAGATTTAGTGTTGATTTGCAGGAAAAGTGCAGCTCCCCATAAAATGCCCTTTCTTTTCACACACAACATATAGCTTATGGATTGTTTTGCCTCTTTCCCTTTGTTATATATTGCAATTTATTTCTGTTTTTTCCTCTTTCTGAGGCTCCCTTAGCTTATATCATCAACTCACATCATTCAAGAAACTTGCATACATTAAGGTCTGTTACTGAAATACAGATCAGGAACTCTTTCAAAGATGACACAGCTGAATCAAAGTCTTCAGTGACCATGTAAGCAGAATTTCCTTGTTTTCCTTCACCATGGATTATCAAGGGCTGAGTGGCATCATATTTCTTGTATACCCATGCATTGTCCATCACAAAAGCTCCATTGGCCTCTGATGTTTACAGTTATTGGGTTTTGATTACATAGATGATATGATCGGGTTATATCACTGGGCACAGACATGAACTCCATCTCCAACTTGTTCCCATTCTCAGAGGTTGGAATGATATAATCTGGTTGAAACCTTTGCCCCACTAATTAAATACTCATTTCCTCTGACCAGATCTCATACTAAAATGATCTATGATCCTGCCCTGAGGCATCTTACTGAAACACATTGAGAAATTGTCTCAAGGGCCCAAAGAGAATAACTGAATCTCTCATGTCATTAGCACAAAATCTAAATTTGCTGTCATTTCCAGGGCATCCCCCAAGAAAACAGCAGAGTGAAGCCTGAGGGTAAAGGCTGTGGAAGTTTTGTACACTGGGAATGGTCTTAGGGAAGTAAGACATGAGAAACCACCTATATAGTGGAGTCCTATACTTTACTGGACATGAGCAACCACTTATATAGTGGAATCCTATCAACTGTGATTGGTTAGCACACTGCCTTGGATTTGATAGTGAACATTCATATTGCCCGGGTCGCTATGTGGAGTGGAAGAGGCATATTAAAAGAGAAAAGGAAATTGCAGATTCATCAGAAGGACAACTACAGGCTAATCAATCACTTCAGAATTTAGTGTTGTGACTTCTGGGAAGACTCAGGAGCATTGGTACACTACACTATTCCTATTAGAAGAGCACTGAGCCACATAGGCTGGCTGCTAGGTCATTCCTTCATTTTCTCCTTCATAAATCCTCTGTTCCTGAAATTAAACACAAAGATCAAACTTTTTGTATATTAAGAGAGAACTATTAAAAGAACTATGGGGCTATCTTTTTCGGCAAGGTTTCTTTTGCAGAGAGAATGTAAAGAGGTTTGGATCAGCGGAATGTTGCTGGTGAAGAATTAGCAGAAGACGATATTGAAAGACTACAGGTGACAGGGTGTGAGATACTAGACAATAAGCAGTATAGAGAGTCACTTTAGGATTTACCTGTGACATACTAGGAGGTAGTGGAAAGAATTCAAAGTCTTATGAAATGGCATTGAGGAGAAATGTACACACTAATGTGTAGCAAAGAGGTCTGGGATGACCTTTCAACCAATGTCAAAGTTATTAGAGTAGAAAAGGTACAAAGAGAACAGATTTTGCCCTCTGAAAAACAAAACATTCCCACATTTCAATTAACCAGTTTTCTCCTAGCTTAATCATGTACAGAAATCATACATTATATGCTTATTTGTGACTACCTGTTCCTTCCCCCCAGCCTCGAGCAGGCTGAGTCAGAAGTTGTCTTTGCCACAGCAGGGTAGCCCACCTAGGGTGGAGCCTTCTCACTCAGGTGAAGTTTATTGTCCTACCTAGTCTGCAGCTTCCTGAAAGAAGCCACTACCTGCTGCTGGGCAGCTGAGTTGGCTTTCCTGAAGAGCTGGGGACAAAGCCACAAGATGCTAATGAGGTGACAAGATCCTGGCATAGCGGGGAGATGGGTTCTACCCCTCTATAAACTCAGACTCCTAAGCAAACATTGAGTCTTGATCAGAAACCTGTCTTGGTCTCATTCTTCTCTAGCCATCCTGCCCATTCAGCCCCATCTTTTGTTTCAGGAACCCAGTAACCAGTGGCCACTGGCAGCTACAACTAACCTCTTGTATGGAAATAAATGTTAATATTTTCAAGTAAGTCATTTAAAATAAGGTAATTATTTCATTATTTATAGTTTTGAAAATGTTTTATTATATAGCCATGCATTGCTTTAACAATAGGAACTTTTTTTTGAGAATTGTGTCGTTAATGATTACCATCATTATCAGACACGATGGTGGGCAAACACACATTTATGTTTAAAATGTCACTAGGCTAAGTATTCTAAGGAGTATGGCATTTTAAGGATCTTCCACTTATCAACTGATTGCGCTGTGATGTACAACTGTCCATTATCTCAAATAAAAGTAGCTTGTTGTATCCGCCACAGATGTCTGGCTTACCATAGCAATAAACAGTAAATAATGATGCTTTCCTTTAAACCCACATGTTTCCAGTTTGGAATTTCTCCCCTCTTTCAATTGACTCATTTATACTGAATCCCTATTGGTGCTAAAAAACTTACTTCACGTGCCATTTTACATCCATAACCCATTTAGAATACTCTACATATTTTAAGTCAACTCAGCTGTGTCTGAGTGGAGAAGTGAAGTGTTTAGATGAGTTAGTTCATTGGGATGCCCTCATGTTCACTTTCGCATTGATTCGTATCTATCCTTGATATATTTTTTTGTGTGCCACAATTCCACAGTGAACTCAAAAGAGACCTAGGGCATCTCACTGTTAAGATCTATTTTGAAACTACGAAGACTTGTCAGCAACAATACCTCTTGCTTTTCCATTTAGGACTTAGGGGTTAAATTCTAAAGGATGCTGACCTTCAGCTTTGGTTCAGAAACACTCACAAGAATCTCAACAGGCTGACTGCTAGGGATGGCTTATAATTACTCAATTAAACATAAGTGTAGAGCTTAGTACTAATTCATCAGAAAGGACAGTTGTCATTTCCTTGCTAACATATTATAACTATTGTGAGGATATTAAATATGCCAGCCTAGACCTTGGTAAACAACTTAGTGCAAAGGGTCTCTCAATTTTGAATATCAGATGAATCTCAATTATTTCTCATGTCTCCATTAGTCAAAATTTATTTGGAAAATTACATAGATAATAGTCATAAGCCATAAAGAGAAGATTCTCAACAACAATATGTGTCCATAGCAACTTTTTTCTAATATGAAATGGTTGGGTGTGTCATTTTATGATCAAGAATTACCTTTTATACTTCCTATCCTACTGTGGTCCCCTGCTGTCTTTTGTTTCCCTTATCAAATAAAAATGAAGAGGGTAAAAAAAAACCATAGAAATATTATGAAATATCTAAATCTCTATAATTATGTGAGAAATGAAATTAATATGAAAGAACATGATATTATAAAAATATATCTACTGCTTTCTATTCACGACTGCACTGTGGTTTAAATTCTCATAGGCTTCTTTGAGCTATAGACATTCTGTAATAACTAAAGCATCTTTGGAAACATACCACAGCAGAACACAATAAGGAAGTCTTTCAAGCCATATCTCTAGGTATATGTCAGCTCTGATCTTTATGACCCTTTAAAGTGTCTTTCCAAAGAGTTAATAGAGAACAGATGTTTCCTGAGGCAACAGATGCTACAATTAAACAAATGGGAAAAACTGGCAAATGAAGACCCAAATACTCTTTAAATAGACCATTCAATGCTTAGAAAATTATCTAGAAGTTCTGGAAAGGTCGAAGTGATACACAAGTGTGTCAGTTGCATGTATAAATTCATTAGAAGCTACTTGCAGAAAACAACTTTCACTCACACAGAAATTCTCAAGTGTTCATTCAACAACAGAAGTGTGTCCGTAGTCCAATGACTCTAAATACACAAAGAAAGAATTTCTGTTTTGCAAAAATATAGTCCAGTTTGTAGAGTTTGCAAATTTGTGTCCTTCCAAGGTTTTGACCTGAAAGAGTGTATTCTTGAAGGCTTATGTCCTAAATCTAATGTTGAAGATGAAAATATTTTTCTCATCTTTTTTTTCCTGTAACTTCATTTTGTATTGGTAGCAAAGATGTAAATTAAAAGCTGTTGTGAAAAGAAATGTAGGAATTAAACTCCCTAGCAAGGGAATGAAATGGTACAAATAATGATAATTGGTTTGATTTTGAAGAAGGAATAAAATGTCAAGCATACAAGAAGAAGAACTGTATATGAGGGAACCATAAACATTACATAGACTTGTGCTGGGACATGGAAGTACAAAAGAAGAATAAAAGAGAATGCAGATCAAAAAATCATGGTGCATCAGAGTTATCTAGAGTTCTTGTTAAAACAATTTCATCTGACAGCGTTCTGGATACAAGGAATTCTGAGATGGCATCTGATATTTCCAGTTTGTTAAACAGTTCTTGAAACTGATAAAACCAGTGGGTAGAACGTGTATTGACTCATTTAAAAAAAAATTGGAGAGGTAGGGTGGATTTTGAGATCAGGTTTCTTTGTTTAGCCCTAGCTGTCCTATATCTCACTATGTAGACCAGGCTGGCCTCAGACTCATAGATCCAGATGCCTCTGCCTCTCACATGCTGAGATTAAAGGTGTGTACCACCACTACCAGGCTAAAACTCATTTTTAAACAAGTGCTTTATAAAGTGTGTCTGTGGAACAGTATCGCCATATCCTTCCTTGGCAACTTGTTATAAATACCAAGTTGAGAATTAAAACAGTATCTGCTATAACCCTTGGGGTGAAGTTAAGCTTGTTGTGTTTTAACAAACAAATAAGATGATTTTGAGCTATGGTGAATTTAAAAAATTAGTGCTTAGAATTGTGCAGGTCCCAGAGGAATCTGTACTTTAAGTAATCTCACCCATTGTAATGTCAAAGTGGCATAGATGTAGAACTCACCACGCAGGAATTATTATCAAACGTAATACCTTATTATTTAGTTGTTATTTGTTATTCAGAAACATAAATAAAATTATTGAGACAATGAAGCACAAACAATACATTATAGCTTGCTTTATTCGATCGATCTCATTCTAGGTTCAGTACATGTCATGGAATATAAATTTGATAAATGACTGAGCTTTAAATAATTTAAACGAATACACAGGAATATTTATTGAATTATAATTTTCTATGTGGCTAACTTGATTTCTTTACCCTGTCCTAGCCAATTATACTTACATAATTTTCATGTTGTTCATAGACTCTATTGTAATTATTCATTATGTGAAGTTGTGGGGACATATTAATGATGAAGGCTTTGTTTGAAATTCCAGACTACTTCTTTGCAACATTACCAATATTTGTTATAATTTGTTTTCCTTTTGATTAGACACTCGATTAACATACAATCTAAAAATAGTATTTATTTACATTTTTATGATTTTTAAGGATATTGAAGATTTTAATATTTGTACTTATAGGGTCTGCAGCAAAGCTTTTTCATATTTGTAATTGTGAGTGAAACTTTTAGGAAATAAATCCTTATTAATGCAGCAGTGTACTCTGTGTTTCGTCAATCACTTTGATAAGTAATAAAGTAAATGCTATATTTTCTCTCAAGCCTGTCTGCATTTAAGGAACAAACCTAAAGCCATGAGGCAATCATAAAACCATTTCTTTACTTTCTTTTAGGATACATTTATTTTATCTGACAAATTCCAAATAGAAAAAAAGATCCCAGCTACATAAATATAAGGAGGAAGAATTAAATAGAATTTTACTTCTACCTGGGCAGAGTATTTTTGTGGATAGTATCTTTATTAGTCTTCAGCATAAAATTTCAAATAAACTGCTATCATTTTTACCCCCATATTTTAAGAGACAGGAGGTTTCAAAGATTGTATGTTAATTAGAAAAGCTTAAAAAGTAGATGGTAAAGACAAAATTGGTCTTCAAACTTAAAGATAATTCATTATTTATTTCCTTCACAGAAACTAAATTTAATCTTGTTTAACATTTGAGTGGACTCAGATGCCTAAGTTGAAATGAAATTACACAAAGTAGCTCTTGATTTAAATAATAGCCACATGTATGACTATGATAGTAATGAAAACTGGGTCTCATTTATGTCCTATGCATGTTTTTAACTTTTGACTCTCTACCTTGAAGGGTAATGCAAAATCTGTTGCTTCCCACCCATAAGCCAGCTACAAGATTGTAAATGCAGACAGCTATTGCCTTTAAGACTTTGTAATTTTGAAAGATCCATACAGAACACACAAGCTATTTCAATCCTGTTACTCAAGACATTATTCACTGTGAGTCAAGCATATAGACACACATTTTCTGCCTTCTTGCTTGATCTTTTCCTACGGGAGGCAGTTTTATACACCTACTGGGAAATATTTGAGATACATATCCTCTATTTTGATCATGGTTTCCCCTCCCCCTGCTCCTCCTAGATCCACACCTACTCAACTACATACCCTTTGTCTATCTTTCTTTAGACTCCAATAGGCAAATGCAAGCAACAAAACAAACAAACAAACAACAGCAACAACAACCAAACAAGCAATCAAATCATAATTTAAAACAAATAAAATTCACAAGCAAACAGCCATACAAACACAAATCCAAAGAAGCATAGCATGTTAGCAAAAGACTACAAGGCAAAAAATAAATTTTAAAAAAAATAAATAAATAAAAAGGCCTAAGTAAAGCAATACCAGACAAAAAGTTTACAAAAATACTATGGTGTTTCTTCTGTGTAGGCTGAACTAGGAGCCCGTTAAGTGTGGTTACTATTGCTAGTGAGACTCCAGTGGAGATAATTAACTCATTGTCTACTTTGCCTAACATTTTGGCTTTCTAATTATTATAAACTCCAGGAGATATTGAAACATTGTTTCGGTGTTCTCATACCCACTACTTGTTTCTAAGCCTGTCCTTCTGATATGTTGTTTTGCATGCTCACCACTGACAAGAGCAATTCTCTTAAGTTGTTCCCTTCATACCAAAAGTGAAATATATCTAACTGCAGCCCATTTCATATGCTTGACTTAGCTAGTGGCTTTGGATTTTGTGACCTAGGCATCTCTTACTTTTGCATCTTTCATATCCACTGTGTAAAAGATTATCTTATGTACCACTGAAAACTATTTGATATCACGCCAGTTTGGATTTCCTAAGAGTCATAATGTGCAACACAAAGGAACTTGCAGATGTTGTATAGTGATAATCTCTTTTGTAACTTCTCTGAAGTAAAGGGAGGCAGTAGAATTCATGCAACAGGAAACTGGAATAGATTTAATACCCTGTGAAAATGTTTAATCAACACACCTACATGGGCCTATGTTTAGGCAAGAGGCAATGAAAAACAAATACATCCTTCACCCACAGACTATAGATTTCTGTAAGAAGGGGTCTGTGCTTGGAAAAATTACCATCTGCGTCCCAGGAAGTCACCCAAGAAGACTGAAGCTGGCTGATTTAATAACAGTGGTCTTAGCAGCTAAGAAAATAAGTTTTTCTATTGCAAAAGAGCACTGGGGAAAAAAATGTCAACATCAAACTTCCTCTCCTCATTATACTATTCAGCAACATACTTATTTTTGTTATAAATCTCAGATGTAGCTATGTTCAGGAACAAATAGGTAAATATATGTTGTGCATGTACACAGATGAAAAAAATAGTAGACTAGAGAGATGGCACAGCAGTTAAGAGCAATCGTGGCTCTTCAGGATGCTCTGAGTTTGGTTATCATCACTAATATCAGACAGATAGCAGTCAATTGTATCTACAACCCCAGGAGTTCTTATGTCCCATTCTGTACATGTGACACATGCATACATACACACACACACACACACACACACACACACACACAAACACACACACTGTGTATGTTGACTTAGTATAAATCTGCTTTAAAGAAAAAATGTTCTAAATGACATTTTTATACCATAGTACTTATACAGTATTATTTGATTCTTTTAACCAGATATTAATAATGGATTTGTTTTGTCTTTTATCCCTACACTTCGTTTTCATGATGCAGTTCTGCATTACATAAAGACTGTGTTTGAACAAACATCACTGCATAAGATTTACAGTGCATAAAAATTAGTTTAACTATTATAAATGCATAAAGTCCATTATTGGGCTGTTATCATTTTGATTTATAATGAGAATTGGAATTTAAATTCCCTGCTAAAAGCCACATGCATAAAATTTATCTTCAAGAATCCAGAATCAATGTAAATTTCAACTTAACAAAGTTTTCATATTTTTCTAAAATTTCTTCCCCGAAATTCATAAACAGAAATAGAAAACAGTCTTTGTCGAAGTTTCCTAAATGATGCTATTTATGGTGCTTAATGTGAAGTCACATAATTTTCTCCTTAGATAATTGCCATGCATCGCGCTCTACAAATGACTCACAGGCCTACTGCTCATGTAGTTTCTGTGCATTTTCCAGCTTAGCTTTGAGTTAAATTACTTTCAAATCATGCAAGAAAATAAAACTGTATAAAAAACAATGTCTACCATATTCATTTTAAATCTAAAAGGCACATAAAGATTTTGTTCCTGTCATGCTTTCTCATTTTTCTCCTCCTTCTCCTTCTTATATTCTAAGTAGAATTGTGTGACAAATAAAATACAGTATATCGACAGATAAGCATCATCTTTAGACTATTAGGCCTAGAAGTAAACAAAACAAGACCCCTTTATTGCATTCTTCTCTCACACTCGTTTTCCATGCAGATATGACTATTTTCCCACAGGTAGCAAACATTACCAACTTTTTACCCTTCTCAAACCATGGTGCCTGTGCTACAGAGCACATGTACCATGAATACATGCATACAAGTACCTGGATTTCAGAAAATCTCTCAGAATGCCCAGCAGAGAACTGATCTAGGAATAGGCCCATTCTGAGAGAAATATTGAGTAGGACCACTGGGGACAGAATTCAAAAACCATGAGCCATGGAGAAATGCCTGGGAATAATTTGAGGGCAGTGCTCCCCACAAACTCTATAACTCTCAAGGTGTAAATCCAATGATGTAGAGGTACTAATGGTGACATGTGGCAAAATATACATTGTGGAGAGCTCCAAACAGTGCTATGCATGCTCCAGAATCTCCTGAATCATGAAGACCTAACCTAGTCCTCATTGTGGTAAGAAGGACATGAAATTAAAGACTGATCTTATTCAAGATGCATTAGTGTTAGGCTTCCTAGGTTTGAGATATTTTCTAAAATTTTCAAGTTTTTTCCTGGTTTATTCTGATTTTTATATAAGAGCGCTCTTCTATTCCTGACCCACAAATTATATTTTTGTAAGACACAATGTGTTTAACGTTACAGATGAATAGCTGGAAACAAATACTCACAGTGAACTCTCCTCAAATTGCATGCATCTCTGACTCAGAGATTCAAGTAGATGATGACATGATTGAAGACTTTTGCACTTGCTGCAATGGAGGGAGTCTATCTTACATGTGAGAAGAAGATGGATTTTTAAAGTTATGTATATAGGGGGGTAATATTAGTATATGCTTGTTTCAGTTTCAAATTGTTCTCCATTTGGACATCAATGATTATGTCTGTGATGACATTATTAAGTCATGAAGACAAATGTCTCATAAACTGATTGGGATCTGGAAGAATGAGTGAAAGAGACTACTGTAGGTCTTTTACTCACCATTGCTTGGCTTCATGTGACTACAGAGCATCTCTCCCATTTTCTTCTGTCCCTCCTATCATCTTCAGAGACTTGGGCTATGTTACCCAGAAGAAAAAATAAGCCTTCCTGAGACTCCAAACTTGCAAGATTAGGTTTTTGTTGTTATTCTTAGCTAGTTTGTTTTTTTTAACTAGGACTATTTGAGCGTCAAGGCAATTACTTTTGTTCTACATAAATTACCTAGTTTCAGGTACTTTGTCATCTCTGTACAAAAACCAATGATAACTACTAGTAATATGGATATATTTTCATGTACTATTTTCCTATGCTTATATATCATTTGTTTATATTAGGTAAGCTATTTCAGCAAAGATTAAAGCACAAAATGAAAATTCATTATTCTTTCTTCAGATATGAATAAGTTGAAGATGACAACAAACAGAATTATTTAAAGTGAAAGACCTTTCTTAGCAAATGGATAGGTTACACATTAACCTTGATATCTATAATGGCTGAGTACATGGATTGCAAATGTTGAAGTTGGTGAAGAAGAAATGATTTTGCAAAACTATTTAGGAAAGGCTGGAGAGATTTCTCTGCAGCTAAGAGGCATTTCTCCTCTGTTGGGAGATCCATATAGCCAACTCAGAATCACTTTATGCTCCGGAGCCTGGATTTTTGACAATTTTTTTCCTGGGGCCACCTGCATACATTAGTATAATCTCACATAGACATGTAAACCCTTAAATAAAAATAAAAGTAAGTGAAATTTCAGTTGTTGAGGAAAAACTAGGAATGACTTGAGTTTAGAAGTGTGACAAGTGCTTTGCCTCCTGTATATCCAGACTATAATGCAGAATGATGATAATAGCTTAAATACATTCTCTGACTATGGGAAAGAATAAACTTATGGAAAAAATGCACATGGAAAAAGACAGCTTAGAGATGCAAATAATGTGTTGTTTAAATGGAATAGAACAACAATAGGTTATAGAAGATCACTACAAAAATTAACAAGTACCTACTTTCCCTTACTAAAATTGTTTCCAAAAACTATGCAGTTTGGGTATTTTAACAAGTTGGCCACCGAATTTCTAAAATTTTATTGAAATATATCTTCTTCTGTTTATTATGTGATGCATGCACTTGCTTCACTAATGCAAGAATAAGAATACTGATATATTTGACACAGCTTTTGCAAATTGGAAAAAATATGGCCTGATTGAAGATTGCTATTAATGTACCTTTGGTTGTGTCCTCAAGAGATCTGGGATTTATATCTCTTAAGACTGCTGTCACACACTTTGTAAGTAATCAGCAAACCCTGAACCATAAATACAGAAATATATTTGCAAGCAATAGAAATAAAATTATAGGTATACTTACTCATTTTATACTTTTGACAATAGTGTAAATCATCAATACTGATTAGTTTGTAAGTTTTTGTAGCTAATAGATTTAAAGTCAACTTCTGATTATTTTCAATAATATATAAAAGCAAAGATGTGAACAGTTTAGAAAAACAGATCATAAAAACAGAATTTTTGCACGTTTTTATACAAATGAACTTTTTTAGATTTATTTATTAATATGCATTTGCTAAAAATTACTATTACTAATATAGTAGAGATAAACATTTTTACAAATCAAAACTCTACCTTGTTATGATAATTAGTTATATTTAACTATTTCACAATTTATATCGGACAGTAAATATCATATAACAATGTCTTCTTGTGAAGATGTTGACATCACTACTTATATTTTCTGATAATTAGCAGTGTATTTACTTTAGTGTGTATAGATCACGTCTTAGTTATAGTTTGCATTGCTGTGAAGAGACACCATGACCAAGGTAACTCATAAAGGACAACATTTAATTGGGGCTGGCTTACAAGTTCACAGGTTCAGTCTATTATCATTAAGACAGAAAACATTGCAGCATCCAAACAGGAGTAATCTGGAGGTCCTGAGAGTTCTACATCTTGTTCCAAAAGCAACCAGGAAAAGACTGTCTTGTGTCCTTCACCCCTTGAGCTCCTACAATTCTTTCTTCTCTTCTTCTGAGGAATTCCCTGAGCTCTGCCTAATGATTGACTGTGGGGCTCTATTTCTGTTCCTATAAGTTGCTAGATAAAGCCTTTTTGATAAACATTTATAGCCGATTTTCAATTTTGTTATTTTCAGGTTTTATTTTTCCTAATACAAATAAATCTGCCATGAACATTTCTGTCAATATCCTCTACTCTCCCTCTCCCTCTTTCTCTCTCCCTCCTTCTCTCCATCCCCCTCTCTCTCCCTCTCCTCTTTCTCTCTCTTTTTCTTTTTTCTTTTTTTTTTTTTTTGGTTTTTTCGAGACAGGATTTATCTGTATAGCCCTGGCTGTCCTGGGCTCACTCTGTAGACCAGGCTAGCCTCGAACTCAGAAATCCGCCTGCCTCTGCCTTACAAGTGCTGGGATTAAAGGCGTGTGCCACCATGCCCGGCTTTCCTCTCTCTTTCTTAATACTGAGATTCTTCTTCCATACACACATCCCAATTACAGTTACCCTCCCTCCACTCCTTACATCCCTCACCTTACCTTTTCCCCATCTACTCTTCCATTCAGAAAGTAGTCCTCAGAGACAACAACCCAACACAACAAAACAAAACACAATAAGAAGAGCCAAAAACCCTCACACAGAGGTTGAACAAATAGTTCAATAGGAGGAAAAGCGTCCCAAGAACAAGCAAAAGAGTCAGAGACACACCTGTTCCCACTGTTAGTAGTCACATCGAAGAAAACAAAAACAACAACAACAAGCTCACAGCCATAACATACATGCAGATGACCTGCAGATTCATGAAGGTTCTTTGATTGTTGCTCCAGATTCTGTGAGCCCATATGAGCCCTGCTTTGCTAATTCAGCTGTAGGCCATCTTTTCCTGGTCTCCTCTATCCCCTGTGACTACTACAGTCTTTCCTCCCCTCTTCTATAGTGGTTCCCAATCCCCAAGGGGATTGACCTAGTGGAGATCTCAAATAGACTCTCCTCCACATTATGTCTGGTTCTGGGATTTTGCATTTCCCTTCTGATGCCTGAGGAAGTCTCTGAAGATTACTCAAAAAAGTACCAGTCTATGAGTATGGCAGAATATCATAATAAACAATTTCCTTTCTTTCTTTTCTTTCTTTTCTTTTCTTTCTTTTCTTTCCTTTCTTTCTTTCTTTCTTTCTTTCTTTCTTTCTTTCTTTCTTTCTTTCTTTCTTTCT